>VDFB02270875.1:0-22640 GCA_007258455.2 Sequoia sempervirens
TGCATAAGTGCATTGCTTGTTTGAATTACATTCTCTTTCATTATTATTGTATGAAATGGACATGAGCTTGGATATATGATGCATGAGCATATAGGCATGATAGGGCATTAGTGATTCACATAGTGAATTGGATTCCATCATGCATGTAAACCACGTATTGTTAGATCCTTTATGATGGGACATGCTTCTCTAGTGGAGTGGCACGAGGAAGCTTAATGCTTCATGGTAGGGTGGAAGTCACCTCGATGATGCTCTCTCTCTCCCATTTCCTTCCCTTGTAGATTTTGAACTTGATATCATGATGTATCTATAATTGTAACATAAAATGTTATGATTTTATAGTTATATCAAAGCATCTTAAATGGATTTGTATTAGTTGTAGTGATTTTAAAATCATTAAATGTAATTGAAAAAAAAATGGTCAATTTTTGACTCTTTGATTTTGAGTAACCATTATGTTTATTCAAAAATTTCTATACTTTTCTAATTCATTAATTGGGTAGATGCTACAACAAAACCATTAGGATTTGTACGACAATTAAAACATGCTAAAAATCCTCATTATTTTAATTTGTTTTACTATGTGCAATGATGGCTCAATATTTTGAGTGTGTAGAGCCAAAATGGGTTTGCAAAATTTGTTGTAAATCACCCAAAACACAGTGAAAATGCATCAAGTTTCAAAATCCTAACAGTCATATTAACTCATGCATTCTTTTATTTTTCTTTCTCCTCTTCAAATCCTCACTCATAACATAAAATCCATCATGGTGGTCAATCAAATCAATTTGGGTAGTCGTAGAGGTCATTGATGTGCATTAAGGGAAAATTAGAGCCATTTCCATCATTACATCTTGAAACCATTTCAAAATCTAGCCACTACAATTATTTTTCCACTGCATTAATGTTGCCACAACTATTGCAATGTTCATTTTACTTGTTATGTGAAGTTAGGGCACCAAAATAGTTGTATGAGTGATCGTGAGTAGGTGTAGGGAAAAAACAACCATTAGACATAACCCTAATTGCATACAAGGTTTCTTTATTAAAAACTACCTTGAAATAGAGCACCAAATATGTATAGAGAAGACTTTAGGAAATGAAATGATGTTTCTATCTGTAGACATCGAAAATATACAGATTGATATCGCACACTCGATCCTAATCTACTAACATCACTTCGTCACGAATTATCCCTCTATCAAACCATTTAATCTAATAGCTTATTTGATTCAGAATACTACATAATTCTCAGCATTAAATAAATCCCTGCGATTTAATTAAATCATCATCTATTAATTAGTGGGTCATTTCATCTTCCTATCTTTTGCGACGATTAAAGCTAATCCATATTTACTTGATTAAATCTCAATTCATCTAATTAAATTAAATAAATTAAACATTTTATCTAATTTAATCTAACATACTTTGGTTAAATATGTCAAAATATTTATTTGCTTAGAAGTCCCAGAATAGTGCTACTCGTTTTTGAGGTTTAAATCCTAAAATCTAACTCAAAATGGTCAAATCAACTAACATCATTTAAATTAATCACATCATGATCAATACTAATTCTAATCACTCAAATCCTCTAGATTTTGCAACTTGCACGTGAAAATAGACTTATTTGATTTATTAAATTTCTATTTTCCTTCAACAAGGCATCTTTTAAGGAATATTCCCCTAATTTGAATTCAAAATCCAAGTGCGAATAAGTCCTTCCAACAAGGAATTTAAGATCTCTTACATGTCCTTTGCCTTGAGCCAAGTGGCATTTAATGCTTTCTTTCTTCCCCCCTTTCAAGTCATTTCAACAAATTTGAATTTCAAATTTATGCATTTATTGGCATAATCCTCAAAACTTGCTCAACCTTCATCCTCTCACATGTTGACAAGTGGCATCATATCATTTGTTGAATCTTTGTCCCACATTGATCAAATTTGGACATCTCTTCAACTTATCAATCTACAAATAAAGAGCTTATATCCTTATTTCATCATCCACATTCCAAGCAAAGTTACCATGCTAAAATACTTAGCAATTCTCATCCATCATTTGAGTTCTTAATTAGGGTTTTTTGCAGATTTGGCTTGGAGCTCTCACATTCATCATCAAAGTGGATCAACATTCCTCAACAATCATCAACTTGCATCTTAGGGATTGGGAAAGGGCCAATTTTCACATCAAATTGGCACCAATTCCCCCATGGGATTAAGAGTTTGCTTGCTTAATTAGGATTCAATCTTGTTTTTGTGATTTCATTGTATTTTTCATCATTTCCTTCCTAATTTGAGCTATGTTAATGAATCTCATGGGGAATCCATGTTTAGGCTTGCATTTCCTTGTTTAACTTGTTTAATCATGTTGTTTTGCAGGTACCTAGATTGAGGGGTTCACACTATCAATTTTCTATACCTTTCTAGTGCATCTAGACCTTTTTCAATCCACGTGGTATTTTTAGGTTGCTTTGGTGAGTTGGTAGGAAGTCAACAAAAAATAGGTAGGAGTTTTGGATTGTCAGGGGTGAAGAAAAATCTATAGCATTGGTCAAGGTATCAAGGACATAGAATTTTGATGGGTAGATAGATATAGAAGAAAAATAGACTTCAGATGGATGACATGAAGGGAGATGGAAGTCCAAGGGGCCATGAAAACAAATAGAGTCAAACTTAGGCGAAATAACATACCTAGAGGGGTAAGTCCAACAAGTTGAAAAATACAAAGGGAAAGTGGAGTGAAGGCAAGAGACGAGGAAAATACATGATTGGAAGGGAAACTCCCCAAGTTCACAAGTCCGAGAACTTACCAAACCTAAGGAAAATGACTAGAAAATTCCAAACATTTAGACTCTTTTCAATTATTTGTAACTTTTAACACTTATTAGGCACATGGAGAGCCACTTAGGGTGTCTCAAATTAGTTATAAATAGTGGGTCAAAAAGGGTTAGATAGACAAAAAAGAAAGAACTCAAGAAAAATTTAATATGGTAGGATTTATTCCCAATACGATGGTACTAGAACTAAGCCTTGGTTAACTTGAGGGAGGTAGAAGAATAAAGTTACTACATGCTAGTGAGTGATATAAAAATAAGACATCAACTAAGGGAATGTAGTAAAAAGAAGATGTCACGTGAAGATAACGAGCTAGAATTTGTTAACATGATGAGACCCTTAAAGGATGGATGACAATATCTGATTGGTCTCTTTACTCAAAGTACGTAGATGCTTGGAATAGACCATGCCACTATGCCTTTGAGTAATGGTGTATAAGGGGAATCCTCATCTTTAGTAGTGAACAAAAACTCCCCATTGAAATTAGTCAACAGTATTGAACTATCAAGAATTTCTTATAGAGATAAGTCAACATGAAAAATGATATGGAAAACTATCAAGAGGATGACTTGTATGCTCTCCATGTTGAATATGGGGCAAAGAGTGTTGAGTTTCAAGGAGAAATCTCCTTCATGAACTTTTGTACATTGAAGTCAAGAACCAAAGCCATGAATGAAAGGAGATCCACCTCAAATTGACCCTGCAAAGATTTGCAAAGAAAATTTGGGAAGCTCATTGTCTCCTCATTTGATGAATCTTACAAAGCTTTAGCCCAGCCTTGGATGAAAATTTTTAATACTTCCTTCCCACTGAGCCCTATGTATGAGTAGGAAGCAATTAAATTTGTGATATTTCATCTAGAAGGAGTTGCACATAAGTGGTGGAATCATGGGCTAGTTTTGCAAGAGAGTGGTCAATAGATTTGAGAAGCAAGACCTAGAGGAGCACTTTAGGGAATTTCCATAATATGCTATGGCTTAGTTTATACATACATGGATAAATCCCAGAGGGTAGTTGTGATGGTACTTAATGTGCTAGAGAATAATTTGACTATTCTTTTCATGAAGAGTTTGAGAGAGCCCCTTAGAGGCTTGGTTAAGGTCCTTGACCCAAAATCATTGAAATTTGTAATGCCCTATTCTAGAATTTCCTTATTTTTTCTCTAAATAAATATCCCACACTCGCAATAAGACATGTATAATTAATTAAAAATATTAATTTATCCTTAAACTATAATTTTTATGATGATCACATAGTTATGCTGAGAGGGGGGGTGAATTAGGATAACACAATCTTTTACTTTTCAAAACTTAATCAATCACAACAATAACACACATACAAGATCTAGCATTTAAGAACACAAAAAGAACACATGATTTATGTCGAAACCCTTTAAGGAGAAACCCACAATAAAATATTTATTTTCGTATAAATCTTCTTTTGTAGGAATCAACCTACTTCTCTTACAATTATTCTTTTGTAGGAACCAACCTATTGGAGACACCAATTGTTACATCTCGTTTCATAGTTACCAAGTTACTTTTATCATTATGATTGAAAATGTTGATAAATGTAAATTGTGACTTCAATATGTTGTTAGGTAAATGAAATATGTGAATATGCAATAAGATGTTATTGATTTCAAAAGAATGAGTATGTTTTGAATTAGAGGATTGCTTTGTTGATACAAATGTGTTATGATGCAAGTGGATTTACTATGAACAACTAACTACCTTGGTGTTGCACTAAGATGGTTGTAGGATAGGTACAATCCTTTGGAAGGGGGTATCACTAAAGAGAAGTGATTGGTTAGATAACCCTTAATGAAACCTAATTGAGCTTACATACACTCACACCCTAGTTGGTCTAGTGGAGTCAGGTCAGTGGGAACCAAGTAACCTTTGGGGATACGTTGAGATGCTTGAGAAAATAAATTTTATTACTTTGATTGTGTGATAAAGTTATGATTGAATCTTTGAGTCTTTGGACTTTGTGTATAGTTGTCTTTACATTGATTCGTATGTACGTTAAATGTATACATGTATATGGGTATATATATATATATATTGATCTGTGCATGAGAGTATAATCATGTGCATATGTATGTAAGTAGAAATACTTACAAGTATACATACATGGAGAATCAATTATATCCATATGTGTATATATATACACTTAATGTATATACCTGTCGATGAGGATATGAATGTATTTATGTTAAAGAGAGTAAAAATCATATATATGTATATATGTATTTACTAAAGTATATGAATATATGTATGTATCGATGATGTTTACATACGTATAAACATATACAATAATAGACACATATACATGTATATTGGTATGTGGTATTGGTCTTGATTTCCATTGGGTTGATAGGAAGTTAGGATTATTGTTTATAACTCCCTTGAGATATAGTCTTGTCCATTCAAGTTAGGATGCTGAAAGCTTTATGACAAGTCATGTGATGTTTGAATGATTATGATTGAGTATCTAAGTATGTGTGGGTGTGTGTGTATATATGTGGTCTGCGGGAGGCAATTTTGGAAGCCTAGGAAGCAATTTTGAGTTTTTAAACTTCAAGGTCATGTTGACCATCTTGTTTTGTGTTTAAGATGTTAGGACATGTTGGAATGAAGGGTGATCAACAGTGTATGGTGGAGTGAATGAGTTTCTCAATTTGTTTTCTTTAAGAATCACTAGATTTTGGGAAATAAAAGCCAAAATGTTGCAATTATGCAATTTTGGCCTAATAGGGTGGTTATGTCTGACCAAGGGAAGATGTAACCACCTATGAACCTTTTAAAAGAGGAGCCTCAAACTGGATTTTTGGTTGGACAAAGCATTGTATTAGTTTGAGTTTACTGTTGATATGGAAAAACATTGAAGTTCTTTCAATTTTTCTATTTTTTAGTTCTTTTACTGTGTTAATGATGAGTTCCTGGTATTGAACAGAGTATAGCACGTGTGGCATTCACTTTACAATTTTTGTGAAGTCTTTGGAAGTGTTATCTTATCATTCCCAAGCTTTGTTCTTACTAGGTTTTGTTTTCTTTACTGCTGATCAGTTTGGTAGACTGTTATTCATGGAGTCTTAGACCTTTGTTTTCCACTATACCTGGTGTATAGCCGTGGGAAAATGAGGCTAAGCTCCATGCTTGTACATAGGATAGGTTTAGGGGATTGTAAGAAGCAAGGTTACATGGTAAAGGTCTTCTCCTAGGCGAGCTTGGCTATGGCCGGTTAGGAAAGACAGTGAAAACAAGCCCTAACGCAGCAGGGGTGACCATTCCCAAGCAATCCAAGGTTGGTGGTGGATGCAGGAGTCTTTAGAAAGGTCTGAAAGGAAGGCAGAGTCTTTACAAATCCATCCGGGGTTTGAAGAAGCAGACAGATCACTGACTAGTCAAGGAAAGGCCTAAAAAGCCCTAATTCCCACAAAAATAGGGATATGCATGTGTACGGCTAGTGAAGGCCCAAAACCTCAAAATTCCTTGAGAGGTTGGAAATTGAAGTAGGGTCTCAAAAAGAAGTTTGTGATGGTCTTAAGCAAGATTGGAGTTATAGCCTATTTTCTCAGGCTAGGAGGCCTAATTGGGGCTAAAGGGCTACTAGCCCTTCTTAAACCCTAGACTAGGGTTTGAGGGTAGCGATGGAGACTTGAAGGCTTGTGATTGATCAAGAACCTTTGAGAGAAGGTTTTGAGGCCTTAGAAGTAATCACACACCCCTGCATCAAGTTAGTGAAGCTTGAAGGAATAGCTAATCTTTAGGAAGATTAAGGGCTAGGAGAGATTGTGAGGAAGAAGACCAAGATTGGCTTGGTTAGGAGAATGCAGATGATAGTAGGGTTGGCCAGGAGAACCAGGGGGTGCCTAGCAAGTAGGCAATGGGGCCTATAGGTTAAGAGACAGAGTGACAGGGGTTTTTGCTAAGGTGAGACCAAGGAGCATGGGGTGATGGTGTCTCAACCAACCTATCCTACTTGATATGTATATTAATTATACATGTATATATGTATTATTGATGACTTACACATAATAATGTGTGAGTAATTGATTGTCATATATATATAAATATTCTGAAACATATATAGATCAACAACATTGAAAGATGATATAACACATATATATGCATATAAATGTATGTATACATAATATAAATGACTATTTGTATATACTTATATATCCAAGATATATAGGTGAATAAATATATTTATAGTAGCTTATGTATTTGAATATCAATCTATGATTTAAATATGTGTTAATATAAATATTAATATATATATATATTATAACTTGGTATGCATTTATAATATAATATATATATATATGTATATATACATTAATATGTATATAGTGTGGTTATATTGAAAATAAACTATGTTGACACATATATGGCGTGACCATAAATATGTGTAAGGCTTTAAAAAAGCCAAAAGTATTATACCATACCTTTTGTGCATGAATTAATACAAGCGCTTAACCTATAAAAGTGAAGTCTCCTATAAGAGCCATGTTACATTATTATATTATTGCACATATAATGCGCCAAGGGAACAACATAATATACATGCTCGGGTATTAATGAGTAAAGTAACGCTTTAAAAGGTAAGTCAATTCATTGTTAAGTGGCAAAAGTATTATCCATGACCAAGTCAACATAGTTAAAACACAACCGAGTATTGACTTATTCTTCTGTGCAAACAACACGCTAGTAAATAGGGAATATGGTGAATTGTTGGTGCCATATCATGAACTCTGTGTTTATTTTAGAAGTACCTTGAGCCTGTAAGTTGATTTCTAGATTGGAACATGTGCAATATGAATCAATCAACCTATTGTTGGCAAGAAAAGAATCATCCTATTGTTCTTTTTGGGTGAGTATTGAGACAGGGATTCACAACCTTTTTGTTATCAAGCTGAGTTGATAGAATTAAGCTGAGAAGTGTCATTTCATTGGCCTTGTTTGTAGCCTATAGATGATGGTTTTAGGGTATAAATAGAGGCACCCTTACCTCATTTGGATACACTTCTACTACGCATTATTATGCTGCTCCATTCCGCTGCATTTTTATTGAGAGATTATTATTTTGCTGAGATCTATTTGTGAGGAAACTTTAGTGAGAGGAATTGAGAGGGGTTTGTTGCTAATTTTATTTTAAGAAGGTGTCAAGCTAAAGAACCAGTGAGTCAATTAGGTTTAAGTGATTAACAGGCATGCAATTCTATTCTCATTATGTTTATTTGTTTAGTGAAAGATTGAATGTCTTGTATGTTTTATTTGGAAATGCATTAGATTAATTGAAATAGAGAAATGATCTATTTGCTTATTTGGAAAGAAAAAGAATCATGAATGTTATGATTTCCTTATGAGTATTTTAGATACTCCATTAGTAAGGAGTGATTGTTTATCAATAGTATTATATACTAGATTTAATGAAAGCATGAATAGCTTAAGGGAGTGATTTAATACTCTTATATACCCTATATCGAAATTCAGATGATGTTATTTCTATACATAGATAGTCTACACTACATGTATAATGTGAAATGTATCAATTTCATGAAGTGACTTGACATTGTTAGCTTATAACACTAGGAAACTTTAGGAATGATAAGGTTTAGCAATACATCAACAGTGACAGTATGAAAGATATGATAGGATGAAACATCATATTGTCAACCTATACTTGAATTATCACTTGATCATTACTTTAAACTACTGAATGAAACCCTAGGTTAGGAATTACATACTAAGTTGGAATATTTACTTAAGCTTTGTTTAAAGCACATAGGTTGAGATTAACCTTCACAATCAAATTGATTGTTGATTATTTATTATATTCGAGATTAGGGTATAATAAGGTTGAGACTAACCTATGTGATTAAGTTGATCACTTAAGTTTATGAATTACTATTTGACTGAAGCCATAGGTGGGATTACCTGTTGAGTTTGAGTTATTACTTGATTGGTTGCTTTATACTCTTGATGTGGTCATATTGTTGACAAGATTCTACTCTTTGTTTAACCCTTTTTACTAAGGAGATTATACTCTTGAATAGAATCATTTACTAATATGATTGCTCTTCGATTTAGGTCATTTATTAATGAGATTATAGGTGATGGCAAGAAGTTGAGTCCACTTTTTGGCCAAAAAGTGGAAGTGTTTTCCCTGATTTTCAGTATTTGACACATTTGACCTTAAAATTTGAAGCACTTAGAGATGGAATCTTCAAAAAAGTCACTAATCATAAATGTAGTACTTGGAGTCTAGTTTCCAAATATGTAATTTATTTCAATACCAGATTGTACAAATTGAGTTTCAATAGGCGTTTCTAAAACCACTGTTTAAAAGTCACTTTTTTTATACCATACCATGCACATGTACAACATCCATATTTTTACCTAACTTATCATATTTTTCTAAATCCTTTTGGGAAAAGATTTGTGACTCACTGAAGCTTGTTCTCAATATTTTCTATAATTTTTTGTGAATATTTTTTTTTTTTGTTAATTTTTTAGTAGAGCATATTTATCATTAGAAAAATCGTAATGCGACATAAAGATGACCTTAACATTATTTTTGAAATTTTTTTTAATTTACAAGAAATTTGTCTGAAATTTTTCTCATGCAATCTATTGATCAAATGTTGCATGTTGATCAAACATTGATAAAATATTAAAAACCCTAATATTTAAAGTTTATGGGCGTGTTTCATCATAAATTAGTGAGAAAATAGAAAAATTAATCAATTGTAAAAAAAATTACATATTTGGAATCGTTGTCTCATCTAAAATGGGTTTTAATTTCATCAAAAAAATTCTACAAAGTCATCGGTATATGTCCAAGCTTCGATTATTTTCTACGACAGGACCTTCGACTTGTAGGTCAAACTAGGTTGAAGGCCTAGGTTCGGATTCCCAATGATTTTACCAAACCAAAATACAAATCAAAAACCCGACCACAAATAAAATTCAAATTCATTTTTTTAGAAACAGGATCCTGTTTTATAATCGGGATCTCGTTTCCCAATATTAAATAGTGTGACCATTGACAAGGAAACGAGATCCCATCTTATAAATGGGACCTTGTTCCTTTGTCAATTGTCCCCACATTAAATATTAGGAATGGGATCCCATTTATTTTTTAACCGTTTTATTTAAATTTACTGTCAAAAATTACTGTGAAGTCTGCAACTTCACATGTACAGCCGAGAGCAGTAAAATTGGGCTATTTTTCATCAACTATTATTTTTACAAGTGGTTAATTTGGATTTTTGATTAATTTTTTCAAAGGAGGCATCATGTAAACCATTTTTGAAGTAGAATTTTGTTAGTTTTGTACTTTTTTTGAGGAACAAAAGGTCTTCAACTTGCAATATGGATTGATTTTTTCAAAGGAGGCATGAAGAAAATAGTTTTTAAAGTGGAATTGTGCTAGTTTTCTACTTGTTTTGAGGAACACAAGAGGAAGAATTTTGTCCTTATAGGTCTTCAACTTCCAATTTGGATTGAAATTTTTAAAGAATTTCACTGTTGACATTCATTTGTGCTTGAGAATTTTATAATCATGGGAGATAAAACTCATAATAAGAGGATGAAGGCATTGACTCTTGAAGAAATTGAAGCAAAAAAAGAGAAGAAGAGACAAAGAAAAAGACAAAGAAGAACGAGAATTAAATCAATGAATGATGGGGGAGCGTCTAATTCCACAACTATTGAAGATGAAAACATTGAGGAGACCATGGTTGTAGATGAAGCTAATTTGCAAGAAGTCAATTTGGAGAAGAATATGATTATACAAGCAAGTCCTACTATGTCTTCAAATCCCTCTTTCAATTCTATGGAGAATGTTTCAATATGCACAAATCCACATGTTAGTGAAATGGAAAATTTGTACATATGTAGAAGTTTTACAAGATGCTAGACTTAATGATATTGACATTGATAATATTCAGAGAGATGAAACTTTTATAGAATTTGTTGAAATTGAAGATGAGAATGATCCTTTTGTTGATGAAAATGTAAATCATTTTGAAGTTGAAAATGAAAATGATAATGAAGATGAAGATGAAAATATAGAATGTGATGTTGAATTTAATGAAAATACTTTTTTTAGAATTGAAAGTGGTGTTTTCGATAATCTTCATGGTCAAATTTCTTGGAGGAAAATAAGAACACATGCGAATAAAATATACGACAAATTCTTTTATGGTAAAAAAATTGCAATTCAATGTCATATAATGATGCAATTCATGAGAATGCAAAAAATGAGGAAAATAATGAAAAGGTTAGGATTTTTTGTTAAACCAAAAATAAAAGATCAATCTTTAAAACATGTTATGTCTAATGTTGCTAGTTCCATTCAATCTATTGGGAAGAATAGTGGATCTAAAGATAAAAATGCAACAAGAGCTATAACAATTGCTATTGTTAATAATGCAACTTTGAATAAAATAATGGTAAGCAATATTAGTGAAGTTTTAAAAATACATCCTAAAACATTGTTAAGAGTGGCAAAAAGAAGAGAAAGTATAGAAAATGATCCTATCAACCAATGTTGGAGTTTCAGTGGTACCGACTCCTAAAGATTGATATGAAATTGAATGTTGAAATTAAATACTGATTGAAAAATATTGGCATGATAATACTAGGGTTTCATCTAATGCTAGAGATGTTTTAAAATTAAGGGTGGGGTCAAGAGTTAGCGATCCTCACCCAAAGAAACACCTATTAGATACAACGCAAACTAAATTTTATAGAAATTTTGTAGTGATTCAATGTTACATTGTGTGATAATTTTGGATAATATGGTGAGGCTGAGATGATGGCTACTGAAAAGCTGCGCTGAGGCAGCGACCATCAGAGCTTCGGCCTGCATGTGGTCTTTTGGTGGTTGCATGTGTAGTTGGGGGTCGGATTTGTTCTCTTCTTCTCTGAAGCTTCTTGGGGGTGGGTTTTTTTTTACGCTATTTGGGGGGAGGCTCTTTTCTTTTGCAGCAGGTGTGTATTCTGGGGGTGGGGGGTTGCGACCTTGGTGTCCAGTGGAGTGTGCCTTCTTCGAAGGGCTCTTAGTTTTATTTGGGCCTTGCTTGCTCATCTTGCGTTGTGTGCTCTTTGATGGATACTGGAGAATCTTCTAGGGTTTGTCCCAATATGGACTTTCGTTCTGCTTTTGGATCGAAACCCTCTCCACAGGGTTCGAAGATTTTTGATAATAATCTTTTTCTCGGTGGAACCTGAGAAAGTCGAGATGGGCTCGGTAGGGGGGCCTAGAATTCCGAAGATTAATGGGTGCCTCGAACGGTGTAAAGAGAGGCCGAGCGTAGTCATTCCAATGGAGATGTTGGCTGAAGACATTGACTATTATGCACGACATTCTCTTTATTGCAAATTCTTAGGTTTGAAAATTTCTTTGCAATTCTTGGAGATGTGGGCTCAAAAGACATGGATGCCTGAGGGAGAGATGGAGATCCGCGTCCTGGCAAATAACTACTTCATGGTTACTTTTGATTGTTTGGCTGATCGGAATAGGATTTTTGAAGGGGGCCCGTATTTTTATAACCAGGTGGGCTTATTTATTAAACCATGGCATGCTGGCTTCAACCCGGCAGAGGAACTTCCGAATCGGGTTCCGGTTTGGGTTCGTCTTCCAAGGATCCCTGTGGAATGCTGGCGAGAGGATGTGTTGCGCCTATTAGCCTCGAAGCTGGGGAAACCTGTGGGTTCTTCTCGGCAAACACAATTCAAAAAGGTAATGACTTTTGCGATTTTGTGTAGAAATTGATTTAAATGGCATTACCCGGTTCGTTAAGTGGAAGTCGCGAGGAATTATTCATGGAGTTACCTTGATTTGGATTATGAAACCTTCCCTTAGTTGGCCGTTTTACACGTGTGGTATGGTCACCTCTGCGTGGGTGTCGAGGCCAAGAAGCCTTTGGAGGCTCGTCTTCTCAACCTTCAGCTAATCCACCTGGGGTGGATAAGGGCAAGGACCCCATTCAGGGTTCTGGTGGTAGGGAAGATGGATTTATTCCCGTTAGAGGCCGAAACAGAAATAAAGGTCATAAAAGGACTTTGAAGGACAGGCAGGAGGAGGACACCTTCAACAGGTTTGAGGTGCTAGAGGATCTTAGCCAACAAGAGGTGAACCCAGGATTTTTGGATCTAGATCATGGGACTCTGGATATTGATCAGCATGGCCCTTTAGTTGAGGCAATGCTTACTCCCCAACAGGAGGGGGGTATGGGAGTGCCATGCTTAGATGAGGTTGGGAAAGATTCTAGTCAGGTTTTGCTCAACTCAGAGGGGATTATGGCTCCGCTTACTGATGGGACTTCGGCTCTAGGGAC
The DNA here is from genome assembly GCA_007258455.2 of Sequoia sempervirens. Lineage (NCBI taxonomy): Eukaryota > Viridiplantae > Streptophyta > Pinopsida > Cupressales > Cupressaceae > Sequoia > Sequoia sempervirens. The sequence continues at coordinate 13,190 of VDFB02270875.1, forward strand.
AGATCGTCAAATGGAGGTTCAGGTTGAGTTGGGTGGTAGTGGTGAGGTAGTGAAAGATAGTGTAGATAAGGTTCACCTCTTGCAAAAAGTTGGTCCAGAGGTGGGCAAGAAGAATATTAAGGCGTCCTCTCAGTTGGGTGTTCTGCAAAAAGTTCTCAAGAAGGGGGGGCCGGAGAAAATTTCTAAGCTGGGAAGGAAGAAGGAAGAAGGATGAGAAAAGATTAAGATGATAGGGAGACTTTGGTGGAGTGAGGAATTAGGTCAAGACTCTGGATTAAGCATTTTCATCACCCTCGAGAATGATAGTTTCTCTCTTGGAATGTTAGGAGCTGAGCAGTGAAGCCCTAGACAAAATTTATTCGGGTTCGTTGGGTGTCATTAATGTGCTTTCTGGGAGACTGGCTCTGTGGCTGGAGGGTATGATGGATCTAGTTCCTAAGTTATGGGGGAATGGTGGATGCCAATGCATTGGTGCTCAAGGGTCTTCTGGCGGGGTGGCATGTTTATGGAACCCGCGTAAGATTTGCCCCCTTTGGTGGGTGTCTTTCAGGTCCTCCCTTTCCATGGTGGCCTCTTGTTTTATGTCAGGGGAAATTTCTCTCTTCTCCAATGTGTATGCGCCTGTGGAGTTGCAAGGAAAGCAACTTTTGTGGTCCAACATTCGTTTAGTTCGCAGCTTATTTCCCTACCATCCTTGGATTATTGGAGGCGATTTTAATGCTATCACGGAGCTTGCAGAAAAACGAGGTGGTATTGCAAGGTTGGAGGCTTCTGCATTATTGCTCCAGGACAATATCTCTGCTTTGAATCTTGTGGATATCAAACCTGGCAATGGTCTTTTTACTTGGAATAATAGGAGAATTGGCGATGCCTCTATTTCTGAAAGACTTGATAGATTTTTGGTGACTAGTTTTTGGGTGGGGGACAGGTGGTTGATAAGCTCTGAAATTTTGGATGGTCGTGGTTCTGATCATTGGCCTATTAAGCTAGTGGTTGATGTGCCTCAACGGTGTGCTAGACAGACCTTTAAATTCCAACTCATGTGGCTTAGGGATGAATCTCTTCATGTTTTGCTCCCTAGTTGGTGGGATCAGGGGAAGCCAGCATATGGCACTGCCATGTACTCTTTCTCAAAGAGGCTCCAGTATGTTAAATACAGAGTGAAAAGATGGAATAGGCAGCATTTTGGTAACTTATTTCAGGAAAAGCAAAAGGCGCGAGATAATCTAGACCTAATTACCAGAAAAATTCGAGATCAAGGCCTCTCAGAGGAGCTGAGTTTATTAGAGGTTGCTGCAACAAAAGAGCTTGAGGAATGGGAGTTAAGAGAAGAGATTTTTTGGAAACAAAAGTCTCGTATTGAATGGCTCCAGGCTGGGGATTGAAACATTGCTTTCTTCCATAACTCAGTTAAGGATCGGAGACAAGGTAATGCTATTTCTTCTATTATGTTGCCTAATGGGGAATCTTTGTCCTCTTCAGCCTCTATTTCAGCTGAATGCATTCGATATTTCTCTACCCTTTTCTCTGAGGATTCGCCTCCTGCGGAGGAGGATGAAGCTAAAATTTTAGATTGTATCCCGAAGCTGGTGACTAATGAAATGAATGAATCATTGCTTGCTCCTATTACCTTGTCGGAGCTTGAGAAGGTTGTTTCCAGATGAAGAAAGGTAAAGCTCCTGGGCCTGATGGATTCCCCATTGAATTTTTTCAGGAGTTCTGGGAAGTGGTTAAATTGGACCTTTTAGAGGTTGTCCAAGAATCCTTTATGCATAAACAAATGTTGAAGTCCCTAAATGCTACATTTTTAGCTCTTATTCCTAAGAAGGTGGGAGCTAACTCCTTGGATTTGTTTAGGCCTATAGCTCTATGTAATGTTGTGTATAAAATTATTACTAAGTTGATCGCAGAAAGGCTGAAGCCTTGGCTTGATGACTTAATTTCTGAAGAGCAGGGGGGTTTTGTTGCTGGAAGACAGATCATGGATGGGGTAGTTATTGCTGCTGAGGCCATCCACTCTATGGAATCCTCAAAAGATAAATCTATGTTTATCAAGTTAGACATGGCTAAAGCTTATGATCGTGTTAAATGGAGTTTTCTATTTAAAATCCTTGGAGCTTTTGGCTTTGCTGAGGGTTGGATTGAATGGGTTAGGAGTTGTGTCACTTCCTCCTCCTTTTCGGTGCTTATCAATGGTGAGCCCACTTGTTTGTTTGGTGCTTCTAGAGGCCTTAGGCAAGGAGATCCCCTATCTCCTTACTTATTCATCCTCCTTGCGGAAGGCCTGGGAAGACTCATTCGTGCTCAGGTTGCTAGTGGTTGCTTCAGGGATGGAGTTGGGGAGATGGTATTCCCCCTCAGTCTCATCTGCAATTTGTAGATGATACTGCCTTGATGGGCAGGGCTAAGGTTGAGGAGGCTCTCAATTGGCGCAGTGTTTTGGACAGTTACTTGGCAGCTTCTGGGCAATGCATAAATGAGGGGAAGTCCTTCATATATTTCTTCCACACTCCTAAAGGTATTCAAAGGAGAATTGCTGGTATCCTTCGGTTTCAGATTGGTTCGCTTCCTTTTTCCTATCTTGGAATCCCTCTTGCTGTTCGCTCTCTCCCCAAAAGGTTTTGGCAAGAGACTCTTGATAAGTTTCGAGGATTGGTCAGTCATTGGACTTGCAGGTGGCTTTCTTCAGCAGGTAGAGTGACTCTTTTAAAGTCGGTGGTCCAGGCTCTTCCTATTTATAAATGCTTTGTTCTTTCTGCTCCTTCAAGTTTTATTGGAGATTTCGAGAAATTGTCTCGTCAGTTTCTGTGGGCTGGTAATCTTCTTCATAGAAAATGGAGTCTTGTGAAGTGGGATGTTGTTTGTAGGCCAAAGCAAGAGGGGGGTCTTGGTTTACGGCGGGCTGATTTGAATGGGCAGGCCTTGGCTGCTAAGTTGTATTGGCGCTGGTGCTCTCAACAGCATATGTGTTGGGCTAAAATTCTGACCTTCAAATATTTGGGGGCAGTAGAAAGTAGGGAGGTATCAAGGTTTAGTATGGAGGGGAAAGGCTCTGTGATCTGGAGTACCCTTAAACGTGGTGCCAAGTTGGTTAAACAGGGACTTTTTTGGATTTGTAATGGGGGTCGAGATGCTCTTTTCTGGTATGATTCTTGGGATGGATACCCACCCATTGTGTCATCTCATCCCCATCTCCAAGATTTGTGCCAGATTTTTGTGGAGGCGGGTTGGAGTCATGTGGCAGATTTTAAATCTCAACAATCTTTGGGTCAAATTTCTGTGTCTAGGTGGAAGAGCCCCTTGGATTGGCCTCCTGGTGGTGCAGTGGAGGATCGTCAAGAGCTTGCTAAGATTTTATCGAGTCGTGTCTGCAATTCTCTCCAAGGGGCTGATGTGCTTGCTTGGGGACCCGACTTGAAAGGAAAATTTTCGGTTGCCTCTGGTTATCAGGTTTTGGATAAACAGGTCTTTGGAAGCTCCCAGGTTTCTTGGTGGAAGCATGCTTGGAATAAATTTTCTTGGCCTAAGTGTAATTTTTTCTCTTGGCTTGTGGTTCAAGGTAAGTGTCTTACTTGGGATAATCTTTGCAAGCGTGGGTTCCAGGGCCCCTCCATGTGCATTCTATGTGGTCAGCATGATGAATGCTTATCACATGTATTTTTTCAGTGCTCTTTTGTTAAGACTATCTGGCATCACTGGTGGAATCTTTGGAGCTTACCGTGTTGCCATGTCTCTTCTTTGGAGGATTTTTGGAAGAGACAGGGTTCTTCTCCTGCTACAACCTCTTTTCTTAAAATTGCTTGGAGCATTGGTCCTAGTTTGATTGTTTGGCAAATCTGGTTGGAACGTAACAGAAGAATATTCTTGGATAAAAAATTGCTCGTGGGGCAACTTTGGAGGCGAATTCTTGGGGCTTTGCTGGAGACTTTGACTGCAAAGTGTGACTTGTCTGTGCCGATTGCTCCTGGGGACTTGGGTGTTGTAAATTCCCTGGGTCTTGCCACAGGGGGGAAGTGTATTATGAGTAAAGTGCATCGTAGGCGTGGGCGTGAGAGGGTTGCTCGTGAGGGCTTTTGGTGCCCACCTGCTCTAGGGGAGTTGAAAATTAATACTGATGGGTCTTCTAGAGGTAACCCTGGGCATGCTGGGGTTGGTGGTATTGGTAGAGATAGCCTTGGAGTGGTGGTTTTCTTCTTTTCTATGTATCGTGGTTTGCAAACTAATAATCTTATGGAGGCTAGCACTATTCTCTTGGCGGTTGAGCATGTAGTTTCCCTTGGATGGCGGCGGATTGTTTGTGAAGCTGATTCTCAGGTGGTTATTGATATGTTGAATAATCAAAATTTGGAGGATGTGAATTGGCAGCTAGCTGTGGTTGTCAAACAGATTATTTCTCTGTGCTCTACCTTGGAGTCCATTGTTTTCCGTCATATTCCACGGGGGTGGAATAGGGTGGCTGATGGGCTGGCTAGATGGGCGTCAGAAAAGACTGATTCTTGGTCTGTGGATGATTGGAGCAATCTCCTTGTTGATATGGCCCCTATTCTTGAGGAGTGGGTTGCTGAGGATATGAGGTGCTTCTTGGGTGTGAATTAATTCTTGTTGTTTTTGGCCCCTTGTGGCTTCCTTCTTTGGACTTTGTATTGTTGTTATGTTTCAATAAAGTTTTTACCCTCTTTTTATTAAAAAAAAAAATCCACCCAATCAAGGGAATTAAAATCCCATAAATCACCAAACTAATACACACTTTTCTTGAATAGATAATGAGCTTGTTTAGGGAAGGTAATAGCCAATGGTTGTCCATGATACTATATTAGTTTGTTCTACCAAATAGATGAGGTTGTGAAGCTAAAACCATATTGTAAGGATTCCTTCCAATTTAAAAATTTGCAAACTTGTTGGCATGCCTTTCAAATAGATTGTGAAGGGTATGAGGCTTTAATATGAAAGAAAGGGGCAAAAAAAAATTTATCTAGCCACCAACACCTTGCCACTTGTTATTCATAGAAGCAAGAATAATGCAGTGATGAACTAAAATCTTCCATTGATCCTCTCTGGAGACAACTCTGATTATCCATTTTGTTGTTAAATAATTCCCTTGTGTCTTAGGATCCAAAAGACCCAATCCCCCTTTATTCTTACGTTGTACACAATGTAACCAAGAGGATTATTTAAATCCATCCTTTCCATCCCAATTAGTCCACAAAAATTGTCAAATAATTTTATTTAAGTCATCATATCCCTTTTTGGAAGACATCCAACAAGAGAAGTAAACATGAGAAGCTAAGAATATCATGTTTACCACTTGGATTTTTTAAGGTAGAGATAGAAACTTATTCCCCCAATTAAAGATTTTGCTTTTCGACTTGGCTAAGAACCAATTCCACATATCAAATAAAGTAACCCCCATTCTAAAGGGTATGCCCAAGTATCAGGTAATTTTTCCATGCCTAATTTTCTTCCATTCTTTGGGATTCTAGTGTGGGACCTGATCAAAATGAATCATGCGAAATTCAGTTTTGTGATGAGCAAGCTTTGAACCCAAGACAAAACAATACGGATTTATAACTATCAAAACATTACTTATTTTTGTTTCAGAATTTTACACAAAAAGCATGTTGTCATCAGTAAAGTATGAATTAATCACCACTACATTATTTGGAATATAAATACCTTTGATCAAATTCATATGATTAAAATTTTGCAGCAAATAACCAAGTGCATCAACAACAAGCACATAGAGAAATGGTGATAGAGGGCAGCCTTATCTGATGGAACGTTGTAAAGGGAAAGTGTCAATCAAGGAATTATTGATCACCAATTGAGCATTTGCATATTGAAACAACATTTGAACATGTTTGCATATTTTGGGACCAAAACCTAGCCATTGTAACATTTTGCTAATAAATCTCCACCGCATTTTGTCATAGGCTTTATTGAAATCAAGTTTATCAACAAAGCATCATGACCTAATTGTTGTTCCCATTCACGAGTTTTCCATGCTAGAATTAAATTTTTAAGGATATATCTTCCCTTTAGGAACCTTGTTTGATCATATCTAGCTATCCCTTTAGCCATCGGTTTGATTCTTGTAGCTAAGGCTTTCATAATAATTTTATAAGAGGTGTTAAGCAATGTTATAGGACGCCATCTAGAGACAGAGTCAGCATTCTTCCCCTTTGGAAGAAGTTTAATTAATCCTTTGTTGATATCAGGTCCTAATGAACCATGTTCCAAAGCTTCCAAAGAAACAATGTTAAAATCATCCTTAATATGTTAACACATTTTTTGATAAAATTCAACTGAAAACCCATCAAACCCCAAACTTTTATTAGGGGCCATTGAAAACACAACATGTTCCAAATCTTCTAAAGAAAGATCATGATCAAGGAATTTACTATATTCATAATCAACCTTCCTTGGAATGTGATCTTTAATAATATCTTCCAATATAAGTTGAAAATCCTGCCAATATTGGTCCTCCCTAAAAAAATTCTCATAGAAATTATAAAGCGTAGATTTAATTTCTTCTAGGTTAGTGAGAATCTACCCATTTTGCATTGCTCTAGTATATTCCTTCCTATGTTTATAATTTATGTAATTGAAGAAGTATTTAGTACCTCTATTTCCTTCTTTAATCCAATGTAGTCTAGCCCTAATTTCGGCCCCTTGCCCCTTATACATATCAAGTTTTCATAGCTGAGTTTCAATAGCAGTTATAGTTGATTGCATAGAAACATCAGTGGGGTTTGAGTTAAGCCTACTTCTATGGAATTTTGGCTTATTTTTGAGAGATTTCTCTTTACGTTTCCGCTACCATGCCAAAAAAAAATTCCAAAAGAACGTATAAAGACAACACATTGAGAAATAGCATCTTGGCACCATTCCTTAAATATTCTCCTACTTTTGGTTTGAAAATGAAACTCCAAATACCAACCAAAACAGCAATACAAAAAGAAATTTTTAAAATGTGAAGTATTAAGTTTGAAAGGCAACTTATAATCCACTTTATAAGCTTCATCCTTACAAACAACAACTTATAATCCACTTTATAAACTGCATCCTTTGAAACAACACATGATAGAAGAATGATATGAGAGGCAAATATAGTAATCAACTTTATACAAAACCCATTAGAAACTTGAATTAATTGCACATTAACAAGCCTCCTAAGTTTCCTATCAACACCCAATCTACAAGTAAACTTAAAACTAATCTGGGTACATTATTCATAACTTTCCTTATAAAAAAGTCAACAAGTATGTGGATGATAACTTTACTTTAAGAAAGGTGAACAATTGTGTTGATAAAAAACAATTTTATCGGATGTCTCGGAAGAGACAAGTGTTGATAAAAAAACAATGGGCTATCATTTCGTTTCATAGAGGGGTGTGAGCATTAAAAATAATAATAATATATACATTATCTCATTAAAAAATGGTCCACCACAAAAGCCATTGTAAAGTATTTTTGAGGTTGGTTGGAGTGAAAACATTCTCGTGTGTATAAAGCAGGATAATGCATGTGAGGACCACTCTGTCATACTTTATATTTTCACGTGGAGTGGGAGACACTCGCAAAAAGTGGCTTTGTCCTTTCTCCCCTCCATAAACATGGGTTTGATTGGCATATATGCATGGGTGTGATTTGTTGTCAAATTTGAGACTTTTACAAAATTGTGGATATGCATGTTGGGGTTCAATGAATTGTTTTTTTATTAAATATATTTATTAAACTGATAATTTTTAATGTTTGTTTACATGAAAATTTGAAATTTTTATTTTGAATTTACAAGGGTGACTTGAGTTAGGTATTGTAAAAGTACAAATGAAATTATATATGTAGAACTAGCTATTGCACTTTTTGTGTGCAATTGGGTACGCCGAATTTTTGGTTGGAATAGTTATATTGTTTGAAATGGATCAATCTTAGTAAATTTGGAAAATATAATTTGATAATTAATTGCTATATGCGACAAGTGGTCATTGCAAACCTTGAGCTCTTGTTGCATTATTATTTTGAAATGCAACTTTTTTTAATTTGTATTTTTTAAATTTTGGATACAAAATTGTGTATCAACAATCTATCCAATTCTTGCTTTGCCAATCTCCACTTGCTCCTACATCGAAGGTTATAAGCAAAAATCTCAAATGGTTTGGATATTTGTTTAACACTTTTGTAAGAGAAATATCTTAACCAAAATTTGTGTTGAGACTAACTGTTACTATCAATGAAAATTTGTAGTCATGAAGAATACAAATGAAAACATAAGTACATAATTATAAGAAGAAGTAACTAATAATTTTCAATTTATAAATCTCTTTCCATAAGTACATAATTTAAAGGAGTAACTAACAATTTCAGTTTATAAATCTCTTTCCATTTTCATTTTAATTTATTTTCTCAGTGCCACATTAGGGAAACTTATTCAGAACACTAGAGTTAAGAAGCGAGCTAAAAGGCATCCAAATATCAATATTAAATTCTAATCCTTTAAAAAAAGTAGCTAAACTACAATTGTTCACTCCTTGGTTGCGTAGGATGGTAGTAACATCTCATGTGTGTGCAAGACCAACATATTTGAACCTAGAAATATAGAAAGCCAGATGCCTACAATTATTCACTTTTCTATATATGTTTTTTTTGGTATCTCTATACATATTAATCACTTTATGTCTTTGGAAATATTTGATAATTACAATTTCCAAAATGAATGTAATTAGATGTAACCCATTGTTTTGAATTTAAATCATGATAAATGACAAAAATTACATTGTAATATGACATAACATGATGATATTATAACCAAATTTATAGAATGTGTGTATGTTTGAAAGGTTTGAGTAAACCATTTCTTATAATCGAAGCACTTTTAAGTCCCACAAAATATTCTATCCTTAATATTTTTTTCCCTTGAACAAATAGATTTTATGAAAATATATGATTTCCAAAGCATTGCAATGTGGATTAAAAACATCTCGGTTACAGTCTCAAGGGTTTTATGTGTAACGTTAAAAAATAAAAAAATGAAAAGCCTCGAGTTCTACAAAGATGAAACCCTTGAAACTTGAAGACCTGTTGATTATACAAAAGTGAAACCCTTTGTACAAAGCATCATGCCTTTGTAGCTTTTGAACATAAACCCAAATGTCCAATAGCCAAAGCATTTCCATATGGGATCGTTGTACTTCCCCTGTTCGTAGCAATCATGTCAGTTCAGTGTTGAAAAGCATGTTAAAAAAATCAACCCACTGTAAAACATTGGACTAAAAATCTATCTACCTGTTTATTTATAACCGAAATGTTGCAAGCTCAAAAAAATGTGCTCAATACTGGTCTGCAACAATCTAACTAACCATTTTTTGTGATAATCTCATATATGTTTTCCTTTAAAAACCTTGTTCTTAGCTCTCTTCCTAACCTTGTGGGGTTCTTCATGCAAAGAGCTTCC
>VDFB02270876.1:0-188317 GCA_007258455.2 Sequoia sempervirens
CCGGGCCCGAACCCCCGGAGTTCCACCTCCAAAGTTCCGTTGGGGGTTCGCCTTCCCCATACGGTGAATGTCGCCCGACGTCCCGCCCTCCGGGCTCTGCCGATGCTTCGGCCCTTTTTAACCCTTGGCAGATTTAATCGCTCCATCATTTTGCCTTCGGGCCCTGGATGTCGCACCTCCGCTCCTTATTTTTCGTCGTTCCCCACGGCGAGGTATTTCGGCGAACACTCTGATGCCGCCCGACCCCCGGACTCTGACCTTTTCGTCGCCGCTCGCTTGTTCTTTCCCATCCGCGGCTGCCGCGTCCCCGGAGTCTCGCTCCCGGAATTCCATTCTCGGTAGGCCGTCGCACTCCTGATGTCAGAATCCTCGCTCCGTCCACCCAGGTGCCGAGCCCCGCACTTCCCTCTACCATGTGTTCTCGCCGAAACCCCTCGCGGTCGCCAACGCACCGGGCCCCATGTCCCTAAATTCTGGTCCTCGCCCACCATTCCGAATGGAGCTTCCTGCTCAGCCTTCCGCTCTTCGAGCGCCGGTGGTCGAACTTCCGTCCGTGGAAGTTCACCTCTTAAACGTTGTTCCTAATGGAAATTCTCTCCCAGCGCCCCGGCGTCCGGACCCCATCATGCCAATTGCCGCTAAGCTTAAGCGATAAACTCATACCGCCGGCTTTCGTCCCCCGGGCTTCCCTTGCTGGACTTCCGTGAGCGGATTGCCGTCCCAAACGGTGAAGTCCACCCCCCTTCCCGGTGTCGCTGGCCCGAGTCTTCAAAGCAAAATGAAGATATGCCGGCTGTCCTTTGGCCCCCTGGACCCTGACCCTCAGACTTCCGCCGCCGGATTTCCGCCTTCTGTCCGCCATCACCAACGACCGTCTCTCGACAGCTCTCTGGCCTAAAACCTCCAGTGCCCCTTAAATCCATCCAAACGATCCTAGGATTAGAATCCAACCTCGACCCACGTCCTAAATTTTGCTCTTCTCCATCATGAGGCTCTCGAAACATTAAAATTTGGCCAAGGAGGGTCTCCGGGAGCTTTCCGTCGCGTTTTCCCTTCTAGACAGCATTCCTACCAGGGAAGTCCGGCCCTCCGGGCCCGAATTCTCCAAATGCCCTGAAACTAAGAGCAATCACATTTAGAGATAAGATTTATGATATACTTGATTGATTATTTAGATGTTGTTTTTGAAATATGGACTAACATGAACGCTTTTGATATTTTATTGCACTAACACTGCCCTTGCCTGCAGAATATATGGAATCTGGAGCAAGAACTTCAGGGGCATCCACCGAGAAGGACAAGGGTAAGAAGTCAGGAAGGACCCCTCAGGGAAAAGAAGATAAAGACCAAATGAAGTATCAGTTCCAGGGCGAACCGCTCCACTCCAAGGTCACAACTGACTGGAAAGAAAATTCAGATACTAATATCGGCCAGGTTGATATAGATGAATTCACTCAAAAGGTCAGGGTCAACCCAACAACGAAGAACGCTAGGCTAATACGGAAAAGCAGAATTGCCAAGGCCGCCGGCTTCCCTCCCTCTCTGGTGGCACCCGAACTAGTGATGGCTTGCCGAGAAGCCTATCAAACAGACACCAGAACGATTGTGGATAAGGAGGGAAACATCCTTGCAGACATGTCTCCAGAAGGAATCACTAAGACATTCCACATTCCCACGTTCCAACAGATGGAGGTCCCCACGTTAGAAGAATGCCAAGTGGCGTGGGATGCTAATCCATCAGGGTGCAAAAAGTCAATCAACCTCCATTGGCTTAAGGAAAAATGGGGCAGTGCTGTGAAGGTTCCCCAAGAACTCTTCCGTAGCGATTTCCACGAGGACTACCATGACTTGGTGACCATGTTGAGCAGGGTCATGGGTCTTTCAACGGCCGCCTACTTCCAGGAGTGGATGACATACTACATTGAGCAGATCCTACGGGGAAATGAGGACGTTACAACTAAGGTCTCATTCTACTGGGGAGGCATCATCAACAATTGCTTCCATGAGCAATTTGTCAATGTGAAGAAGAGCTCCAAATTCTACATGACCTCCTACCTCGTCTACTCCCTCACAGATCGAAGACAATACAACGGGTTGTTCGTAGCACCCGATCAGGGGTAGAAGCGAGGGCTCAAGCCATTTGACAAGTACCCGCAACTCCAATACCATAATTTCAAGGAGTACTACAGGGTTAATGACGCCTTCACCGGCCACATTATCAGGTTAATCACCGGGGACTTCGAGAGGAGAGTCTCCCACAGTGCTAGGGCGCTCCTAAAGGAGTATGCTTTTTTGTTTATCCAGTTCCCAAAGTTTACGTACATTCAGGCCCAGGGTTTCACAGAAAGGCCGAATAGGTTGCCTCAGTACCCAAATGACAGGATCATCCTATTGGAGCTCTCTCGGCAACTCCAACACATCCAGGAAATCTTCGGCAATAAGCACGTAACAGGGATCCCCTATCCCATGACCCTTGGCCAGGGCCTATACCGATTACAGACTTCCCAGTGTGCCAGCAACTCTGAGAAGGAGCTCAAGGATTACCATTTCGACTGGTACACCACTCTCCCATGGATGGATCTGCATGGCCACATAAGGAAAGTGCTGGGACCAGCGTATGCCCACCAATACCACATTGAAGATTTCTGGGCTGACTGCAAAGATGACAAAGGGGTGCTTGCTAGGCACTACATGCGCATGACGGTACTATTCCTAAAAAGGGTGCAACCATTCCTGGTACCGGACCAGGTCGAGGAGGATGAGTCCACCATTATGCACCCGAGGTACCTTGCAGTCGCCAACCTGCCAATACCATCAATCGACTAGGATGAACAGGAGGTCGATGACCTAGACACCATAACCCAGCTGATTCTCACTCGCACTAGGGAGTGGGTCGATGGGCAAGTGGCATATCTGAAACAACAAGGGGTGGTCCTGACATATGAGGGGCTCAAAAGTGAGCCAAGTGCCACAGAGGACATTGCCACCACCACGTCAACTGGCGGGACCTCCAAGTCTCCTCCAGTCACTAGGTCCCAGAAAAGGAAAGGAACGGAGACCGCACAGTCTCCAGATCCCAAGGAACAAGCAAAGAAAGATATGGGAGGCTCATCTCCCAAAAGGCTTAAACAAGCGGTAAGTGCGAAAGAATCCCGACCTCCCTTGGCTCTTCCTGCTCCTCATGTTGCACCGCCTACCTCGCTGGCTGCGGTTGCCGCTTCCCTGCCGACAGTGGACATTTTTGTCCATCTTGCCCCTTTGCCTCTGGCCGAATCAGTAATAATCGTCGACTCCTCTTCTGGCATGACCACTCCACCTTCTTCTTCTGCTGCCATGTCGCCGATTACATCGCTCTCTCTAGCAACAATAACATCGCCTGTTCCCCTTGCCACTATGCCCGAGGCTCTTACAAGGCACATGCAAAACCTCTCCCCTGAGCTCTCACAGATTTTAATGAATCCAACTCTTCAAGCGGCCCTTGCCCAAGTCCTTGCAATGGCCCAGCCTTCACAACTGCCGACGGGGCCACCAGCTATGGAAGCTACGATGCTTATCTCAAAGGAGTTGGAGGAGTGAGAGTGGGAAGCCTCAAAGTCCATTGAGGAGGAGGCTGATGAGTATCACGAACACCCTGAGTACGAGCACAGAACCATCGACAGGGTGGTCTATGACGAGGAAGAGACAGGCTCTTCCGAGAGTGGAGACGAAGAGGGTGGCTCGGGTGCCAAGGAAATCATCCAGACTTTCGATGAGGACTTTGAGGAAGAGATGGCGCAACAGCTAAAGAACGTTGGGGAGGAAACAAAAGGGTCACCACATGGTGAAGAAGGGCAGCCACCAGAAGAGCAGCAGATAAAATATTTGACAGAGGCTGAGACCCATGTTGCCAAGAGCCCCGAGGCCGAGGCTACTGAGGAGAAGAAAGAAGAGGAAGCAGCAAAAGAAGAAAGTCCCATCCGGCCGCCATCCACCAAGCTTCCCATCAAACGCCTCATATTCGTTCATGACTCCGACGAAGAGGGGGAGGATGCTACCCAAAAGAAAGAAGAACCCCAAAAGGGGAAAGAGGCAGAAGTCTTGCCCTTGGCTAAAAAGGGCGAGGGCAACCGTGATTCACCCAAGGATAAGTCCGCCATGCCCGATTGGTTGGAAAGGTAGCTTGAGAAGACGACCCCTGTGCTGAAGGACCCAAGGCCGAGGTTGGAGGCCATATTGGCTCGATCCCAGATCACGACAAAGAAGGAGAAGAAGCCCAAGGTCTGATCTAAGATAACAATGGATGCTTCTGGCTCCCGAGCAGCACAAATTGCAACACCTACTGTTGGCCAGGTGGGGGTGAGTTACAATATCTCCACCATTGACTTGGAGACAGCAACCAGAGAGAAAAAGGTCGAGCACCTTGAGGAGTCGGTGGCCACAGTGGTGCACCTGATAAAGCAGGACAAGGACTCCAAGGATGAGCTCAAGGCGCAGGTTGCAGTGTTAACAGATTATATCCAGCAATGGTCCTTAGTGAACGACCTGCCCACCACCTCCACAGCCGCACCGCAGTTGCTCTCCAAAGAACAGATTGACAAAATGGAAAGGAGGAAGAACTTGGAGAAAACCACCGAGGATTGGTTCCGACAGGTCACATACGTCAGAAACATGGGAATCAGCAGGGCTGTGCGGACAGCTAACAAGTTCTTGGATCTGATCCAGTCCCTGGAGAGCATGAAAAGGCTTTGCACCAATTTCCCCACCACCTACGACTCCACCTTCCCAAGAATCGAGGCTATACTTCAAATGCCTGAGGCCAGGTGGGAGGAGAAGCTAGAGCTAAAAAAAGAAGATCACTTGCTAGTGGACGTGTGGCGCAGAGACCTCGACAACCGGAAGGAGAGGTTGGAGAAAATCTTGGGCAGGGTGGATCCAGACATAGAGTGGATCAAGGAAATCCAGGCAGAATGTGCCTGATATCTCAAGCTGATGACTGGCTTTGATATGTCCACAGTGCAAATGGACCCGGAGAAGGTCAGACCATACTTCTAGGAGAAGATGAAGGATGGGATAGCTGGAGAAATCACTACAGAGTTCTTGAGTTTTGTTGCCTGTACTTTTGACCAATCAGAGCTATTTAGGGACCAAGGCTCGAAGTATGACGAAGATTGGAAGAGGTTGGAAGAAAATGCTAAAGAATGGAGCTACCAAGCATTGTGATGCGAGATCCTCGAGATAGACAAGCTCCAGGCCGTCATCCTCAAGTACATAGAACACGCAGCTTCCAAGGAGCAGGAGGATAGCCCAGCCAAAGACAAAGACCTTCATGAAGAGTAGCTACAACAGCAAAACATCAATCCACTAAAAGACGAAAGAGCTACAGTGCCATCAGCTAGAAGACAAAATAGGGAATGGACAAAAATGTATTTTTAATTGTAATCTATTTTGGGGGTAGGTGAAACCCTATTTTGTAATGAATCTTGGTCATTCATTTAACTTTTTGAAAGCTATAAATAGAGCACTCCCCTCATTTGAAAAATGAGAGTTGAGTTGTTGTAAAGACATGCTGCTGAAATTTATAAGAAAAGACATTGACTTGGTGTATTTTCTTGGTTTCTCTCATGTTATTTGATTCATTCTCCAATGTTAGATGTTTGACTTAGATTTTATTGTTGTTTAGTTAGCTATTTTAACTTTTGGATGAATCTTAGGAATGTTGTTGGTGATTGTGAAAATTCCTGCCTTGTTGATGATTCCTTAGTCCATACTTTTTGCTGTTTGCTGATGGTAGATCGCTATGCAAAGTTAGCCTGGACTTGATTTGAAGTTGTTCCAAACATTCATCTTTGATTCATGCATGTATGTGGTGGATGAAGGATGAAATATTTGCAGCCCTTAGAAGATAGAACAATTTCCATGATACTGTGAAATCCCTGGTTAAGTGGGATATTATTTTTGAGGAATTGTCCAATGCAGGAACTCCATTGTCACTATTCATAGCAAGCTTCAGACTTAGGAACTTTTCCTCCCCTTCGCCCTTTTCCTTTTTTTTTAGTAACTGACCTATGCTAAGGTTCATTACACATTGTAAAGCCAAATCCAACAACTAGATGGAGTCCAAGATTGCTGTTTGAACCTACAGCCAACACATAATAGCCTTTATCCTAAGAACTCCACTTCAAGATTTGACTTCCATGCTTTGAATCCACGCTTTGTATTTTC
The DNA here is from genome assembly GCA_007258455.2 of Sequoia sempervirens. Lineage (NCBI taxonomy): Eukaryota > Viridiplantae > Streptophyta > Pinopsida > Cupressales > Cupressaceae > Sequoia > Sequoia sempervirens. The sequence continues at coordinate 6,202 of VDFB02270876.1, forward strand.
TGTAAGACCGCCTTGTGATTCCAACAAATCACATCAAACTACTGAGGTATCTAAGCACTGTCATGACCTGACATCCGAGAGACCTTGGGATAGTGTTTTGTAATTCGATTGTGGGAGATTGTCTTTCAAGAGAGGTAGTGCACCTATGCACTGCCTGTGTTGACGTCAAAGATACATCTTGCTTAGTATGAGTTTTCATATCTATGCAAGTTTCTCTAGATTGTTATATTTTGGTCTCTCCTTTATAGGAGGGTGTAAAATCTAACCAATTCAATTCGTAAGTGTTTTACGTGACGACATTGACATTAAGCGAAGGTGCATTGGTTTGTTTCATATTTTTTAAAGTGTAATTTGTAATACCACTAATGTTGATGAGTTGAGGATGGACGACTGGTAAGGATTATGTAGGAGTTTTTTTTATGAGATTGTTGATGTTGAGTGAAGGTTTGGTTGTCTTGATCAAGGAACAATAACCAAGACCATGGGTTGTTTGTTGTGTGTTAAGCTTTATAGGGTTGTGGATACCTTTTTCTCAAGCACCACATCCTTTGCCACTATATCTAAGTTGTTTCATGAGGTCATAACCTTTTCCATAAAGTTGCTTCATTGCTTTTGGGTTGGGTGATGGTTGTTGATAAGCGTTTTCAAAGGTGGCTGTGTGGTTTTATTCTTTGTCTAAAGTGGTTGAGTAGGATTCTTTCGAAAGGTCATCTGAATTTTGTGTTGACATTATTGTTGGTGATTCTTGTTTCTCATCTTTCTTTTGTGTGATTATGTATTCACCCATAAATGATGGTGTGAATTCTAAGGACCCACAATCGTCACCAAATAATTTAGACACTGATTCCTCATTGTTTTTTTCTATTTCAAGAGGGTCTATATTGGATGTTGGAATCAATGTTTTTAGAGGACTTGTAGCTCCTTTTTCAAGGTACACGCAACTTTCAGGCTCGAGGTCTATTTCAACTTGATAAATTTTATTATTATAGGCATATTTCATTATAGGATGAAGGGTCGAAGGCACTGCATTCATCTCATGAATCCATGGTCTACCTAAAAGAAGATTATATGAAAGATCATAAGGCATGACATGAATAGGAGTTTGCAAAGTAGCCACCCCAACTGTAATAGGAAAAGTGATTACACCAAGTAGTTGCTTTGTTGTGTTATCAAATCCTTGAACAAATATGGAATCAGGTTTTATTTGTGACTTGCCAACATGTAATCGATCAAGGAGATTCACACTACACACATTAAGGGTAGAACCATTATCAATAAGGGTTTGCTTTATCCCTATCTGATTGTATTAAGCAACGATCATGAAAACTTCATTTTTTTTTGCACTTCCAGAGGGGGAAGTTCACTTTGGTGGAAAACAATGTTAGCATTTATTCCTTGGATCATGGCTTCTATGTCAACTAATGGAATATTAGAATGGACAAGAACTTGTTGCAAGGCTGATTGAATCATGTTATGATAGTGAGGGGAGGCTTGAATAAGGTCCCATAATGAGATTTTAGTAGGAGTATTCTTTAGTTGTTCAACAAGATTGTACTCCTTTCCACTAGGAAGACCTGGTAAGATAGGTCTAGAGGGGAGAGACTTAGGAAGAGGTAAGGGTTTTGGTGTTGGTTGTGGTGGTTGTGGATTGTTTTGAGTGTTATATGTATGAGCAATGGTATTATAACTCAGTTTTTGTGATGCATTATTCTTAGGTGGGTAAAGGATAAGTTCGGGTTTGTTTTGAGGTGGAGGTTTATATGAAGGGGGGTAAGGGATGAGTTGAGGTTGAATAATGTTAACATCCCTTAGCAAGTGAGAGTCTATATCATTATTGTGGTTCTTGTCTTGCATCATGATATTCTTCCTAGGAGGAGGGTTTTTAGGAGAACTAAAAACCAAATTTTCTTGACATTCTAAGGTTGGTTCTTTGAAAAGTACTTCATCACAAGTAGGGGATTGCTCAATGGTTGAATTTTCTTTCCCAAGAAGGGTTTTGTGAGGTGAAGAGGGACAATGAAGATTCTCATGACCATCATCAATTATGTTTTCTAACAACAAAGTATCTTCTTCACAACTAGGAGAGATACTAGGAGAAGGACAAATGTTGTTGTCATGATTACCTATGGTTGTATTGTCTTGTTTAAGAAGAATTTTGTGAGGTGAAGGGGGACAACTAAGATTCTCATTATCTTCACAAAATAGGTTTTCTAACATCAAAGTATCATCTTCATAACAAGGAGAGATACTAGGAGAAAAAGAAATTGTAATGTCATGGTCATCTAAGGTTGTGTTATGTTGGTTGTGAATGATACTAGGAGGCTTAGGAAGCACATAAATGAGGTTTTTGAAGCTGTAACAGTTAATTAAAAATCTAGACAGGGACTAATTTTCCCAACATGGCGAATGAGTCCCAATACTAGTTTTTTTGCAAAATTATTAGAAATTTTGAATTTTTTTTTATGGTTTTGATGTAGTATGATGCAGACCTAAGATGGATATGCAAAATTTTAGAGATTTTTAAGGAAATTATATGCAAAAATGCAAACTAAATGACATTTTCACTAATGCAAGTTTTTGAAACCCTAGAATGCAAAACAATGCAAAATATAATGCATGCAAGTTATTGCTAGGATGATAATGGACACAAAATTAGAAAAGAAAATGTTATAAAATAAGTTTCACCAAAATGAACCATAGATTTTAGGGGCTAGGTATGTTAAGTCTCTTTTGCTCAATTAGGGTCTTTCACCTAATGGAAAGACATAGATCACACACCCAAAATCTAGGTGGTTCACTCAATCCAAGGTATGTATGATGGATTTATGACTAAATGTAATGCTATAAATGAAACTAAGTGAGAAAATTGATTGATTATGAATACAAAACTTAAGAATTGTAATTTGTTTGAAAAAACATTGTGATATGCAGAAAACACATAGAAATGAATACAAATTACAATAGAACTTGACGAAACTGAAAGTGTGCACCTGGAATATGGATCGAGACTGGAAGTTCCTCCTAGAATGTTGTTGGTGCTGATTTTCAGGCCCGGTGGGACTCATTTTCCATTTTGGGCGAATTAGTCCCAGTTCTGCAAAACTGTTCCAGAACCCGTTTCAAACATAAGGGTATCTAAAAATGTAGAAAACTCAAAATTGACCTAGAAGTGGGACTCATTCTCCACTCATGGAGAACGAGTCCACTTTTGATTTTTGAATATTCAAGAGTGGAATTTGGGGCTCTCGGTCTGCACTTTGATTCTCTACAGGTGTCCGCTTTTGAAACTCTAATTTTTGAACCTAAAAATGAGTTTTTGTTGATATTTTGACTTGTTGAATGAAGAGAAAACTTAAGAAGCCTTGGAACTTGATCACCAATTATTTCCAAGCTTCCAAGAGTCTTAAATCTGCGAACACACAAGAAGAGAAGAAGAAATGTTGGATGTTAGGGCATGGGGGTTTGCCTTGGTCAAACCTCTTTTAGGTAATTAAACCTTGAAATGATGAAAGAATGAGATGAAGGATGCAATAATGGAGTTTATTACCTATCCATGATGTTTGATCTTGAAATTCTATAGAAAAACATGAAGAATCTTCCCTCAAATGTTTGAAAATTGATATCTTGATGCCTTGAAATGATAAAACCCTAAGTTGCTTGACTTGAGATGGAAGATTAGTCGATGAGTGAATGATAAGAGATGTGAATTAGGGTTAAAAGACTTATATTTATAGGCATTTCACCTATTTTACCTATTAATACCTCATCCTAGGATGACATGAAATAATAAACTTTAATTTCACTTTTTTCCCGCTCAAAGGTCAAAATTAGGCCAAATGGGATTGATTCGCCACAAATGGTGAATGGGTCCCACCTGGATGGGACTTATTCACCATGCATGGTGAATGGGTCCCATAGGGGCCATTTTAACAGCTAAGATGCCAGGAGATAAGGAAATAAGGTTTAAACTGCAACTTTGTTGAGTATTTGATCAATTTAAGCCTCGGAATGCACAATATGGGTTAAAAGGGGCCTATTAGTGATGATGTAAAGGTCAATTAGGGATTGGGACATAGAATTCAATGTGAAAGTGTGATTAAATTCACTTTACAACACTAAAATGAGGTCCACACAGCCTAGGAAGGCACAAGAACCAATGTGAATGTGCAAGACACATTACAACACTAGTTTAACATTAAGTTTAGTTTACAAGTCTTTTGTATTGATGTGATAATGTCATTAAACACATTTTATAATATTGAATTAGGGAGAAATGGATTCATTAAGTTTAGAAAGGTGTGAAAGTCTTTTACAACACTTTACAACACCTTTACAAGACATCTATAAAAGCATGTTATTCAATTTGCAAGGGTCCAAGACCTAGTGTGGATGCATAAAATGCCTCACATCACCTGAATCAAGGCCTTATTAAGTCCAATTTATCATGAATTATTCCCATGTCAAGAAAGAGGTCCATTTTTCTATGGCATAGGAATATGAGTTGTCCATTAGGTCCTAATGAAGTCTTTGAAAGACCATAGTCTTTCACCAACTTTATGGGCTATATACCTATGTTAAACTCCTGGATGATAGTAATCCATTTTCTCCTTCTTTCACTTAACTTCTTATCCAAATTTAGATACATCGCATCTGGTCGCACCCACAAAAGGATATGAATATCATAGTAAAACCTATCCTGGGAATTGGACATTCCAGCAGTTGACCAATATCTCTTTATGGACGTTCATTTAATTGTCAAATTAGGGAACGTATACTTTGAATGGCGCAGCACAATGTATGCACTAAGAACTATTTTCGGTCACAACTTAACATAAATACATACTTGGAAAGAATTCTATCTACGCTATAGGAAGGAAATGCAAAGTTCTTTTAACTCAACCATGATTTAACCAAAACAGAAATCATAACAGCTACGACTGAGACTCAAACTATGAACTAGCCTTATGCTGTAGGAACAGGCACAGGGATGGATTCCCGATGTTGCAGGAGCAATACAAGACTGAGTTTGTATGAAAACTTTAAAGATGAAATATAACTAATGATCAATAGAAGAAGAACAGCTAGCTAACTAGCTACAGATACTTACTAAGTGGGCCCCCTTAGCAAGCATCTACTAATTATGCAAGTGTTGAACTCAAAAATTCATCAAACTTTATTCATAAACTCAGAATGGTATACATTGCTTTGTTGATATGAAAACTAGCAACAAACTCTTTCTCTTGTCATACAAATTCTGCTTTTTATTATTATCATACTAACTCTTACATGATATCTGCTATCTCCCTATCACTATGCTTCTATCTAACTTCTAACCATCTTCTTGCTCACTCGTGCAGGAGGAGCACTTATTTAAAATCAGGAGAACAACTAACTAACTAACCCTAACAAAGAAAGACGTGGAAGTAAAGTGTATCCCAAAATCAAGGAATAGACTTCATAAATAAATTTATCCGTTCAACCCAATCCAGAGAGAATCTAGCACTCCACTCTTTCCAGATTGACTGTCATTAAAAATCCTTCCCAACGGTTTCGGTCAAAGAGTCTTCGCTAGAGCTTCCTCGAAGTCGTGCAAGAAATAGACTTTACTGCAAGGCAGAGATCGACTGTGCTTGACTCGATCATACTTTCTTCAACAACCTGCGAAACACAAGGTAACAGATGTGAAAGAAAAGGTGCATGGCACATACACAATATTCATTCGTTAATCACATATTTAAATCTATTTCATCATTCAAAAACTACATGCGATATACCAGTCATTTAGGGAGTCAACGGGGTAATAAATGTAGACAAGACAACACAATAGGCTGTAGGAATATGAAAGTGTTTTGCTACAGGTTATCCCAATAAAAGGTTTCAAAAGAGTTTAAACAACCATGAATAACAAAAGTAAAGGTATTAAAAGTTCATCATAATATCCAAACTATGAGCACATTTTGGGTTCATCATCTGCGCCCTACTTAGCCTAATCCTGGTCCTCCAGCATTAACTTTCTTGGTAGTTTCTCAATAATAACTCATGAGCTATAGGCTCATGTCGCACCAACTGACCACCCATGTTCACAGGTTTTCCCCAGCTGAACTCAACTCCATGCTAAAAATTCAAAAATGTCCTCTCTGTTTCCCTTTCTGTTCTGGTTTTTTTTTTCTTTGTCGTGCTGTCACATTTCTCTTTTTCCAAAAATGAACTTTTTGAACAAGCAATTTTGATTGTAATTTACAAGAAAAACATGCAATGAAAAAGACATGCGATCATATTTGGAAAGTACCAGAAAAATAATAAAGAAAGGTTATTTGAGCAGTTGTGGCAGTAATGAAAAGACAGGTTTTAAAAGTGGATTACCCTGCCCCCTACTTAGAGTATGACATGTGTCCTCACATGTACTAAAGAATAGGTAGAGATCGAGTAATAATGACTAGTACAGTCATCACAGTAAATGAATAGAATAAAATAAATCAAATATGTGATAACAAAAGATATGGCGTACCTTTGATAAATGCATGTACGTGTTGAGAAAGATGACGGCTTCGACATGAGTTGACAGTTGGGAATGATATCATAATTAAGGGTGATGTGGATGAATGAGGTGGATGGGTGACATGGGCGGTCGAGATGAATGGATGGGATGGATGGATGGGATGGAAGATAAAGAAGTGAGATGTGGCAATAAGTGAAAATGAAGAAAAAGAGGTTTCCTTAAAAAGAAAACCTTTATTATGAGCATGCTTTTCAAAATTATGGTGAAGCTGCAGGAGAAAGGCTAATGCCTTCGGCTGCAGGAAGAGTAGCGGCAGGATCCTGAATGAACTGTTGCATGAATTCTTCTTTTGAGACTGGTTTATGGTACAACCGAAGGCGATGTCCATTAACCAACAACTTGAATCTAACAGGATCAATTGTAACAAGTTGAACTGTACCATTAGCAAATACATTCTCAATTTCATATGGCCCCAACCATCTGGTCTGTAATTTTCCTGGACTGTCCTTGTACCATGAGTTGTAAAGCAGAGCCCAATCTCCTACTTTGAACTTCTTATACTTAATGTATTTATCATGCCACCTTATTCATTGATTCTGTATCATCTTAGTGTGCTGCAGGGCATGTCTAGAGCATTGAGTTGTATGATTCTATCCTTTTGTGCATTTGTTAAATCCATGTCTAGCTCTAGTGTTGTTCAGAGAGTCTTATGTTCAAATTCTATTGGCATCACAGCTGTTTTACCATACACCATTTCAAAAGGTGTAAATCCTGTAGCAGTCTTCCAGGTAGTACGATAGGCCCATATAGCTTCAGGTAACTTGGCGGCCCAGTCCTTATGCAAATCTACAGTTTTAGTTAAAATGGCCTCTATGTCCCTATTGGTGACTTCAACTTGGCCATTGGCATGGGGGTGATAAGGAGTTGATTTCCTATGCCGTATATTGTATTCATTGACTAAAGCTGTGATAAGTGTAGAAGTAAATTGTGCTCCCTAATCTGCCACTATCTCCCTAGGAACACCAAACCTAGTAAATATTTCCTCATATAAGAATTTAGCCACTTTATTATCCCTAGCATGTTTCATAGGTTTAGCTTCTACCCATTTTGTGACATAATCTGTGCACACAAGAATGTAGGACTTACCATTGGAAGGTGGGTCAATTGGTCACACAAAATCCAGTCCCCATTTGTCAAATGGTGTAACTAAAATTTGTGGAAATAGAGGCATTTCATCAGAACGAGTTGGTCTTCCCATCCTTCTGCATCTGTCACATCTCCTTGTGTACTTAGCTGCATCTCTATGTAAAGTTGGCCAGTAGTAACCAATATTTAAAATTTTCATTGTTGTCCTTTTGGCAACAAAATGTCTGCCACACGGCTCATCATGGCTGGTATGCAGTATATCATGAGTGTCCTCCTCTGGTACACATCTCCTCATAACGTGATATGGCCCTATATAAAACATGCAATCTACAATCTAAGAAAAGTTAAAACTTTTCTCTACCAATAATCTTTTTTCCTTAGGAGAGAATTGAGGAGGAGTTCTTCCTGTTGCCAAATAATTTGCTATATCAGCATACCATGGATGAATAACCTTGATTGCAAACAGGTGCTCATCAGGAAAGGAGTCTTCAATAAGTGCAGAGTCATCTTGACTTTGAATTCTAGAAAGGAAATCAACAACTACGTTGGCTTTACCTGGCTTGTCCACAATTGTAATGTTAAATTCCTGCATCAACAATAACCATCTTGCCAGTCTCCCAGATATTGAGCTTTTGTTCATGAGATACCGGATTGCTGCATGATCAATGTGGACAAATATTTGATAACCAGTGATATAATGCCTGAATTTATTAAGGGCGTAGATGATTTCCAACATTTCTTTTTCTATAACAGTGTAGTTGAATTCAGCCCCTTGCATATTTTTGCTTATGTAGTAGAGTGCAAGGAACATGGATTTTTCTCACAATGAAAGTATTCAGTACCGTAGTTATTCAACAAGATATTAGATAGTACATCTTCTTCTTCTTGGTGTGCAATGAAAGGCTCTCTGGTAATCATCATTAAATTGGCCACAGAGTTCACTTCTTCCTCTTCTCCCAAATCTGGCCAAGCAACATCTCCAGACTCAAGTTGGGGTAGTGCTAGAGAATAGAGAGTAAGTTTCTTTGTGCTATATCCATCAGATATTGTCATGTCACCCAACCTACAACCAATGCAAGCATCAACAGTAGCCAACCAAGGCCTTCCTAGTATGACAGGGTATCCCCCCAATGATGCTTTTGGAGATAAGACCATGAAATCAGCGGGGTATTCCCAGGAATCCAAGGTGACTACCAGGTCTTCGACTACCCCATCAGGTTTGACAGTTGAGCTATCAGCAAGCTATAATATTGTAGGTGTAGTCCTTATTTCTGAAATATTAAGTTTTACAACTAGGTCCTTTGTCATGACATTAATAGCTACACCAAGATCTACTAAGGCATTCTTAATTTGCAACCCATTAACATTTATCTCCACAACAAGACTTCTTGGATCAAAATATTTTGGGATGCTAAGCTTCCCTAGCATTAAGTCAGAGAGTTGGCCTATTACATGGACAATTTGAGGGTCTTTCTTTTTCCTCCTTGGTTTCTTCAAACATGCCTCCTTGATGGCCTTGCCATAGATAGGTACTTCTTTGATTACTTGTAACAAGGGAATTTTCACACATATATGATTTAGTTGGTCAAGGATATCAAAGGTGGGTTCCTCTTGTTTCTTCACATTTTCACCTTCCAATCTTTGTGGGAAAGGAGGGGGCACCTTATCAGATGACTTAGGTAATGATGGAATCTGAATTGGCTGATTTGGTTGGGCTTGGTCATTGATATCTTCTTCTTCTTGGTCAGTCTCCTCAGGTGGTAATTCTAAGATTATGGGAGGAGATGGTGTGGGCAGCACAGTTCCTGAACGTAAATTAATATTATTCCTGGGTTAAGAGCATAGGCAGGCTGATGATTAGGATCAGCAAAATAGACTTGCTGTTGCTGCGGTTGCTGGTTATTTGGATTAGGTGCTGCCTGAGCTGGTAGTTGGGTTGATTTTGGATTCTGACCTTGATTAGGTGCAGGAGGTGGCATAATGGATTGCTGCTGGGGTTGTTGTAGGAAACTTGTGGTTGGATTTGACCATTGCTGGCCTCCTCTCCATTGGTTAGGCTGCTGCCAATTCCCTTATGGAGGCTGCCACTGATTTTGCTGAGGTGGTTGCCAGTTTCCTTGTGAAGCTTGCCAACGATTTTGTTGGGAATTTGGCCAAGGGTGATTCCACTAAGGTTGGGAGTATGGCCCATAGTTTAGAGGGTACTGATTTTGCCATTGACTATTATATGAACCAAAATTTTGCAAAGGGTCCTGAGGCATACCTTGTCTTGGGGCCCATGGCCTCCTTTGTGCAACAAAGAAGACTTGATCATCATCACCTTCTATCATCTTAAAATCAGTAGGCAACTGTTTAGCCTCCATGTTGGCCACCATCTTGCATCTACAATCACGCTTCTTCTGTCTACAATGTGGATAGAACTTAGCCAAGATTGCTTCAACTTCATCATGTTCCTTCGAGCTTGCATAATGTCCAACTGTGTAGCCATGTTGTTAATGATTTCCTGCTTGAAATCAAACAGAAAATTTGTGATCTCCATCTGGGAAACTCCACTGGAAGAAGATTTACCCACTGTAGCTTGATGACCTCTACCCTTCTTCACATTTGTTCAGGAGTAATTAAGACATATTTTCTTGATATCATCCCAAGGCAGTTAGGTTATATCACCTCCTCCCATCAGGTCCAAAGCATCTATATAGGCATCACTGATCCCTCTTAGAAAAAGTAGTTTATGAGAGTCTTCATTGAGAGTATGGTTTGAGTTCTTTTTTAGAGAAAACAAGAATCTTGAAATATAATCCTCCAAACTTTCATCCTCCTTCTGCTGAATTCTGAATATATCGTCTCCCTTACTGCCACTCTTACAATATTCCTTATATTTCTCAAGGAATTTTGTTTGCATGGCTGCCCAACTATCAACAACACCTCTTCCCAAACTCATGAACCATCTGAGAGCTCCTTCCTTCAAGGTGGAAGGAAACAACTTCAGCTTGTGAGCATCTGAAGTATAGTCATAACTGCGACAGAGGATATCAAACTCAAACAGGAAAGTTTCAGGGTCCTCCGTAACTAGGCCATAGAACTTGGGAAGTAGTGCAGAAGGAATATTTTTAAGATTGTCAGTATCTCGCTGGGGAACAATGAGAAACTCAAAAGTAGGAGGTGGATTAGGTGGATTATTTGCCATATTTGCTTGCTAGAATATTAGAGCGAATGGATTTTGCTCAGGTTCTTCGTCGGTTGGGTCAAATGGCAGTTCAACAAACAAGTTTTCATGGAGAAACCTTCCCAATGCGTCTCTTCTTCTATGCATGCAATAGAATGAATGGTGATTTGAATTATTTTGAAAATTTTGATTAACAAACTAAACTAATGCTAAAAATGACTTCTGACAAATTCTTAGCTTGACACCATCCCCAACAATGGCGCCAAAAATGGTCGTGCCCACAAAAGGATATGAAAATCACAGTAAAACCTATCCTGGGAATTGGACATTCCAGCAGGTGACCAATATCTCTTTATGGACATTTATTTACTTGTCAAACCAGGGAACGTATACTTTGAATGGTGCAACACAATATATGCACTAAGAACTAGTTTCGGTCACAACTTAACAGAAATAAATACTTGGAAAGAATTATATTTACGCTACAGGAAGGAAATGCAAAGTTCTTTTAACTCAACCATGATTTAACCAAAACAGAAATCATAACAGCTACGACTGAGACTCAATCTATGAACTGGCCATATGCTGTAGGAACAGGCACAGGGATGGATTCCCGATGCTGCAAGAGTAATACAAGATTGAGTTTGTACGAAAACTTTAAAGATGAAATCTAACTGATGATCAACAGAAAAAGAACAGCTAACTAACTAGCTACAAATACTTACTAAGTGGGCCCCCTTAGCAAGCATCTACTAATTACGCAAGTGCTGAACTCAGAACTTCATCAAACTTTATTCATAAGTTCAGAATGGTATACATTGCTTTGTTGATATGAAAACTAGCAACAAACTCTGTCTCTTGTCATATAGATTCTGCTTTTTATTATTATCATACTAACTCTTACATGATATCTGCTATCTCCCTATCACTATGCTTCTATCTAACTTCTAACCATCTTCTTGCTCACTCGCGCAGGAGGAGCACTTATTTAAAATCAGGAGAACAACTAACTTACTATCCCTAACAAAGAAAGACATTGAAGTAAAGTGTATCCCAAAATCAAGGAACAGACTTCATAAATGAATTTATCCATTCAACCTGATCCAGAGAGAATCTAGCACTCCACTCTTTCCAGATTGACTGTCATTAAAAATCCTTCCCAATGGTTCCGGTCAAAGATTCTTTGCAAGAGCTTCCTCGAAGTCGTGCATGAAATAGACTTTACTGCAAGGCCGAGATCGACCGCGCTTGACTCGATCATACTTTCTTTAACAACTTGCGAAACACAAGGTAACAGATGCAAAAGAAAAGGTGCATGGAACATACACAATATCCATTCATTAATCACATATTTAAATCTATTTCATCATTCAAAAACTACATGCGATATACTAGTCATTTAGGGAGTCAACGGGGTAATAAATGTAGACAAGACAACACAATAGGCTGCAGGAATATGAATGTGTTTTGCTACAGGATATCCCAATAAAAGGTTTCAAAAGAGTTTAAACAACCATGAATAACAAAAGTAAAGGTATTAAAAGTTCATCATAATATCCAAACTATGAGCACATTTTGGGCTCATCAGCATCTGCATTTTTGAATGGTAAGCTCATGATAGATATAGTTTTTTAGCACCATCCTCTCTCTTCTAAGCCAAAATGCCAACATAAGAGTGTTTCAAAGAAAATGTATAAATATTAAATGGTTTAATATAGTCAGGAATAGACAGCACAAGAGAATTGGTTATGGCCTCTTTGATCTCCTAAAAAGCATTCTTAGCTTCTAATGTCCACTCAATTTTGGTATTATTTTCCAAAATTATATCATTCAAGGGGCGAACAATCTCAACAATACCACTCATGAAATTTCTTATGGACTCGATCTGATTTGTCCAAAAGGCCATCTCACAATAAGATGTACGGTTATTATTTAAAACCAAAATGTGGCAATGTGAGCCATTTTACTTTGCTCGAGGGAGCAGTAATGGCATAAACTTGTTGGTTATTTAGAAACAATCCTAAGGCATATGAATGATTGCTTTCTTCACCGCATGAGGATTGTAGACAGGTTTCGAGGCATTCTGGAGATCAACGGGTGATATTTGAGATCAAGAGGGAGGTTGTCAACTCACTTGTGTCAACTTCCTTGGAACATTAATGCATACACACTCTAATTGATCTATTTAATGAGGATTTCCTGCTTCTTATTCTCACCATTTGTTGTCTTCGAGAGTTGAGAATCTGAGTATGAGTGTCTGGGGTTGTTCCTAGTAATTGCAAAGATTGAGGTAGTTGTTCTTGGGTAAGTAGATTCTTGTATTGGCCTATTTCAATTACGTATAAGTCTTGAGGTGGTGAAGGTTTTGTAGTTGACAATCTTTGTTTAGATTGATAGGATTTATATGTTGTTGTAAGTGTCTGTCTTGAGGTGGTGAAGTTACTTTTTTGAAAATGGATAAACTAGGTGTGTCCGTCAATCCAATTCGAAGGTCAAGGAGACTTAGTCTCCTTGAATCTCAAGGTGACATTCCAAAAAATGAGAAAGAGATGTCTGATGTTCCTATAACTCCAAAGAAAAGAACGAAAGATGGTAAGAAATCTACACGAAGTGTTGTCAAGCATGCCTATCATCTGAGAAGCAGAATTGTTTTGGAGGAATTGTTCAAGGGGAAAGAGAAGAAATATTATAGGCCTAAGAGTGAGGCAGCGAGAAATAATAATTACCATCGAGCTCATTTTAGAAAACGTCATTCTTGCATTGAAGTCTCAGATGATCCCTCAGATAGTGATATTGAGACCGATTCGGGCTACGGATGTGGTGGTGGTAGCTTGCCCAATTTCAATAAGGACACCAAGTAGGCGTGCTTACTCTACTGCTAACAAAGCAGAGTAGCACCTCATTTTCTCTCTGAGTTGATGCTTGGTATTTGGTCCTTCATACTAATTCGGTTCCTTTTGGCTAGTTTGCTATTTTTTGCCTTCGTTTTTTATGGTGACTCTTCCTGGTTTGGTATGGGTTTGCAAGTTTTTGATGTTACGACAACGACACCTTTTTTAATGTTGGTGGGTTTTCTTCAACTAACAATTTTTGGAATTTTGCTTTTTGCTTTCCCCTACCTTACAAATGATTACATGGAACTTTCTGAGGAATGTCTTAATTTAGGAAAAATTAGAAATGAAATGAAATATAATTGAATTGTAACTGTAATTCAGCCTGATGCTTGTTGCTCCATTGTTCTATAAAATGGATTTCAAGGTTGATTACAAGGGTTCAATTTTTGAGTCTTATAATGGTTTGGGTGAAAAACTAAGCTCAAGAAGAAGCATATTGGCTATGGTTGCAATAATATTAGATTAATCTCTCAAATAAGATTGAAATAATGTGCCAATTTCCATAGCACACCACTAGAGAACTAATCATAATGAACCCAATACAAAGAAGAAAAGTGCATTTTTAGAATTTCAATATTTATTTCAAGATCATTGAATAAATATTAAAAATATCTCAATTTAGTCAAGATAAATTATGTTAAGTACCATGGACAAATAATTTAGGAAAACATTAACATATGTTTTCCACCTTGAAGTAGTCAACTTATGATGTATATCTTTATGGGAGAGAAATATTTAGGCTGAGTTTAAGTTTCCTTCAGATATGTAACCGTTCGATAAATTATTTTCAATTTCAGCTATCACGAAAGTTGACCTTAAATCCAAAAATAGTTTCATGAGAATACATGATGGGTAATGGAATTGAGATATTATATTAGATTAGTCTCTCCAATAATATTAAAATAATGTGCCAATTTCCATATGGTGTGAAGCACAAGAGTCTATAATCCATGGTGGATATGAAGATTCTATAGAAACTACGGATTTTCCCTTTGATTTCTCTTCGCCCTTAGTATTTTCTTTAGTTGATGAAGATTCCTTGATAGAATTAGGTAGCTCTATATTATTCTTTCTGAGAATATGTTGTAGATACTCAATTTTTTTCCTCATGTATTTTCATTCATCATGTCTAAGATTTTTACAAAGGGCACATTTAACTCTCATAGTAGTTGACTTACTTTGAGAAGAGTTTTTGGAGTTTTCATTTTTTTCTTATAATTTTCTAACTTCCTTGTCCTTTTTAGTGTTCTTCTCTCATTTTGAAGAGGGGTGGGTGAAGAAAGATGGGGGGCCAAAAAGTGACCACCCCATTTAAATTTCTTGAAAAAGATAAAAGGCGAGCACATTATGGCTTGGAGTGATTGAGCCTCAAGCTCAGTCACTACAAGCCTAAAATATGGTTGTGTTATAATGTGAGAACCTTTTACTTTATTTAAACAAAAAAAAAGAAAAATTTCTCATTTTAATCTTTTAAATGGCTGCAAATACCTCCTTTGTGGCTTGCAAACCCTTCATAACATGCTCATACTTTTGGAAGGTCAAAACCGCTTGATCTTTTCACTAAATCTTCATGAAATTTTTTCCATGAAGTCAGGGAGGTTAAAGGAGTAATTAATTTCTATTTTTTATGTGAATATGATATTAAATGGGTAGATTTAATATATTTTTTGATGTAAATTTATTTAATTTTCAATAAATGATAATGCACCTCCAAATCCTCCTTAAATTCATCCTCAAATTCCCAGTTCACCTCATATCAAAATACCTCTTGAAGAATAACTCTAACAAACACCTCCAACAATTCTTCATCACACTCTAGGAACTCAAGAAAATTTAATGGGGCAAATTGAAAGTAACAAAAAATAAATAGAGGAGTTAATTACAAGGTTGATAGATCCTCGAGGCACAACCTCACATAGAACCATGCTTAATCACTTGAATTAATAATCACATGCACATTCAATTAGCAAGAAAATATGTAGTTGGTTAGAGAAGAGACAAGAGTTTAAACAATTTTATGCAGATAAATTATCATATAAACAAGCTAAAAATGAAAAATTACAAAATTTTACTTTTTTGCACTATTCACAAACCCTAAAACAAATCAAAATTTACATCCTTCAAGCAAGAGGTTCCTTATTCATTGGTGCAACCACCAAGAGATAACTTCGAAAAAAAATTGATAAAGGTGGTGGATGGTTTTTTACCATCCTCCATGCAACAACAATGAGGTGCCATAGTATTTTTTGAGGAAACTCTATTGTGAGTTTGTCCTCAATAAAATCCTAAACTATTTTGGCACATGCGGGACTTCCAAAGTAGAGGTGGGGTCTCTCCATAGGATAGAGTGGGGGAACATATCGATGCACAATGGCCAACAAGATGAGCACTTGCTAGACCAATATATGAGAATGTGACTATCCCTTCTATTGTGAAGAAGAGTGTTGAGGTGGATACATTGCAGCCAATTAGTTTCCTCACCCAAAGCCTCATTCAATACACCATTCCTCTAGCACAAGGTGAATCGGGCAAGTCTTCGAGGAGTAGAGTTCCACCTCACTATTGTCAGGCTTGTGGGTCACTCTGTGTTTATGATCTCATGGATAGTCAAGATGCAGGTACCCAAGGTACATATATAACTAATGAGATGGTGATGACAAATTCCCTCTTAATGAGAAATTCAACCTTAATAGTCAGGTAAGTGTTAGTAAGTTCATTAAATTTAATTTATTAATTTTCATTTTTTAAATGTAAATTTACTAAATTAGTTGAATGATTATAATGAAATTTCAAGGTCATAGTGTTCACTGTGTTTTCAGCGGTCCTCCACCTTCCTATAATTTCACAGCCACATCTATTGTAGAGGTATGTAACTAGTAAAGAATTATAAATATTACATGTGAATAGCTAAATGTTATATGAATGGTATTCTTATATCTCATTTTGGATGTTGAATAGGTTAATCTTGGAGCTTTGATAACAACACTTTCCAATGGAGGTGGTCATTGAAGTTTCACTCAAGTAATACAAATTATTTATAATTTTAAAATAGTAAAATTGTATTTCATAATTGAATAATGTTTAATGACTTAAAGGTTTTAGATAGTTTGTAAGTATGGTTTGTAATTTTTTAATTAGTTTGATTTTAGGTTTTTATACACTTCATAATCTATAAATTTTATTTGTTCATGTTTTTGACCTCCAAAAATATAGGCTAGTAGCATCACTAGCTTGTAGCATACCATTTAATTCTTATCCTCCTAAATTTCATCACTAGCTTGTAGCATCACATCTCTCTACTCACTTTTGGGCTCATGAATGTTGCTTGAGATACTTATCTTATTACTACCCTTTTCCTATGTTGACAATACTTATCATGGTGACTATGTTATTGCATTCATGTTATGGCTATATACTTTCATTTATACCTTTCAAGTGCTTGACACCACTGAGAACTACTCTAGATTTCTCTCTTGATTGTATGAATATGATCATTAAAAGGGCATTTTCAAGGACTATATGTGCCCTCTTTCTATCCCTTCACAAGGACTATCCTCTATGAATATGATCATTAAAAGGGAATTGTCATTTCAAACTACCCTTTAATACTAAACTATGCATGCTCCTCTTATACCATTGTACTAAATGTATTGCTTCTCCTATGAGACTATCTTGTAGCAGCATTGGATTTCATGTGACTACCACCACATTCATGACTGTCATGCACTCTTTACCTTGAGGTATGTTGGTTCAAAACATATAAAGTCTCTCCTCATTAAAAATTATCTTCCACAATTGTCCCTTGAAGCATTATTTGGTATTGAAATACATGTGACTATCCTATTACATCTTATCACTTTAGACAATCATATTCAGTATTATGTAACTATCATATTACATTTCTTTATTTATGTTATACCCTTTATTGTTCATTTGATGTCCTTTATTCATCATTTGTCCTTGTGATCATTACTTTGCCTATGTGAATATTACACTATCCACTATCATGAAGATATCTCACTCCATTTCTTAGCTATCTCTTCTTTGTGATTGACCCATAAATATGAGTAGAATGTTGAGGTTTAATGAAAATAATGGAGTGTTTTTATAGGTGTGAACTTTTATCAAGATCTTAGGACCATATTCCCCTCATTGTGTACTATCACTACATCATTTTGATCTTAGTTGACAATGCTCATTATTTCTTATTTTCATGCATCTCACTATCATTCTTTACATTATTTCCATAAATATTATCCCCACTTCACAAATTATTCACACTTCACATCAACAAAGGTTTGCATGACTTATTTATGTAATCACGATATTGTCCCTTTCTTACATGATATGATTGTCCCTAGGACTATCATCTTGTGACTATCCTTTACTTTGAAATTTCCCTCATGAAACATGCAAACCCTTGACATTCAATTTCAATTCTCATGAAGACTCTTACTAATATATGTTGTGCCCTTAGCACACATGCCCCATTCGGAACGGGGACCCTCTTTTCTTTCACCTTGTCAGGTTGTTTTTGTCGCCGCCTCATTTTACGTACCTCCCCTTTTGATGACTCAGATGGTCGATGTCGCTTCAAAGTCCCATCATAAATTGACCATGCCTTCCCCTTGTGGTTTTGCTGCGTTCTGGTGCCTCGCGGGGTCCCTTTAGCTATTTGGCCCTGCCAACGGCCCCGGGCCCTCTTGGGCCCGGGCGTTTAGGATTCCCTCTTCGGGTTTCCCTGTTGGAACCGTCGTTCCAGGCGGCGTCCACTGGGCATCTTTTCGGACCTCGGGGTCTGAAACCCCGACCGATGTCTAAAACTTGTTGAAAATCTTCTGGCGGCATTCCACCAACCGGACCCTGAACCCCGGAGTTCCGCTTCAAGGGTTCCATCTATTTTCTGCCGGCTGCGACGGCAAGGTTCCCTTGGCATCCCGCTCCTCGGCCCCCGCCAACCTTTTTGGCGATCAACACTCTTCAAATTTACCTGCCTGCCATGGGGCGTTCCGGACCCGAACGTCCGAAATTCTGGGACGATCCCGCCGTCCCTGACGGCGGATCTCTGGAGGCATCCTATCCTCCGGGCCCCGAACCGCTTCCCGCCACTGCCGATTAACCAATGTGAAATCGTGAAGCGGCCATTGTATTGCGCCTCCCCGGCCGCCGGGTCCCAGTGCTCCCGCCACCGTCGCCGACCTATTCAAATCCACCAACCTTTTTTTTGTGGCCGTACCTGCAATAAATGTGGACATTCATGGCAGTTGGGGTATAAAATGCCCAATCCGGCCAGTCATTTTCATCAAACAGGATTGCAGAGCAAATTGGACCAACTAGCATTTGGAGCCCACCATCTTCAGCATCGTCGCGACCATCGCCCTGAGCATCATTTCGGAAAACATAGGTGGATCCCACATCTTCCCGCTTGGCGTGTTTTAGGTAGGCCATCCGTCTGTCATTCCTAAGTTTCGTTTCATCATTTCGAGATATCTAAATGAATTAACAAATTTTTAGGAGGGTATAAAATGGTAGAACATGTAATTGCGCACCAAACCCATATGATAGAAAATCAAGAAACCCTCTAGGAAGCCCTCCTTGCCGATTTGGAGTTTCTCCCTGCTGCGATTGTTCTTCGCGCAGGGAAAATGTCCACCCCCGGCCTGAAACCCGCCTTCGCCATCCGATTTCAAAACTTCGATCACCTACCGACGGCGACACCGCTCTCCGAGCTCGTGTCATCAGACTTCTCTGTACGGAGTTCTGCCTACATTTCACCATGCCAAACTGCAAAATCCTCCCCACCTCCCAGCTGCCGGACCTCGACCATCCCCTCGCTGAAGAACTTCAAAACTCAACATGCGTCCTTTGGTCCTCTCGGGCCCCAGACCCCAGAGCTCTGTCTCTGAAATTCCGCGAGTGGTTTGCCATTCCCCGCGGTGAAATTTGTCCGGCGTTCCACTCTGCGGAATCCATCTCTCTGTTCGCTGTTGACCTCAGGATTTAACTTGCGTCGTCGTTATCACCTCTAGGCTCCAGACATCGGATTTCTTGGCTACATTTTCTGAGGTCCCCCATGGCAAAGTCTTTCGGCCCCTCCGTGCTCCGGACCCCGTCATCTCCCCCACTGTTGGCTTATCTTTTCGCGTCGGTGTCCACCGGTCATCTCGGGCCCGGGACCCCGAAGTTCTGCCTCTGGGTTTCCCCAGGTGATTTGCCGTCCTCTGCGGTGAAGCTCATCTGGCGTCTTGGATGTCGGGCTCCGCTTTCCCGTTTGCTTTTGGTGTTTGGGCGGTTTAACTCGCGGTGTCCTTTAGATCTTCGGCCTCCGGACACTGGATATCCTTGCTCACTTTTCTGCCATCCTCACGGCAATGTCCCTCCATCCCTCCGGCCTCCGGGTTCCGACCTTCCATCTGTTGCCGAGGCGAAAATCAAGTTTAATGGTGGACCCCTTTCCCAGGCCCGGTCTTGGTCCTCGCTGTCTGGGCGTCTGTCTGATCACCGGACCCCGGACTGCCGTTCGCCGAGGGATCTCACCAAAAATCTGAAAGGTCGTCTGCTCGCCAGGCACCGGATCCCGGGATTCCCATCCTAACCCGCCGCTCCAAGTAGAAAATGCCGCCCGGCGTCCCGACCTCCGGGCTCCGCTATGCCGATTGCCGCCCGATTCAAAATGTAAAACCCTACCGCCGGGCTCTTGCTCCTGGACTTCCCACCCTAAACTTCCGTCCGATGTTTGCCTTCTCAAACGGCGAAGTCTAGGTGCCTTCCTGGTGCCGCCGGCCCGAGCCCTCGAAAATGAAATGACATACCGGCCGCCTTTTGGCCCTCCGGTCCCCGAACCCCAGACTTCTGTCCTCGGATTTCTGTCAGCTGTCTGTCCCTCCAAGCTCTCCTAAATTCACCCAAACGAGCCCAAATCTAGAATCCAACTTCGACCCATGTGCTGATTTTTGGTCCTTTTCATCGTCAAACTCTTGAAATATTAAAATTTGACCAAGAAAAGTCTCTAGGGGCCTTCCGCCGTGTTTTCCCTTCCAGACAACATTCCTACCAGGGAAGTCTGGCCCTCCGGGCCCGGATTGTCCAAATGCCCTTAATTAAAGATCAATAACATCTAAAGATGAAATTTCATGATATGCTTGATTGATTATTTGAAATAGATGTTGTTTTCAAGATATGGACTAATATGAATGCTTTTGTGATCTATTGTGCTGACTTTGTCCTTACTTGCAGAATATATGGAATCAGGTGCAGGAAATTCAGGGGCACCCGCCGAAGGGGACAAGGGGAAGAAGTCAGGAAGGACCCCTCGAGGGAAGGAAGACAAGCATCAGATGAATTACCAGTTCCAGGGTGAGCCGCTCCACTCAAAGGTCACAATGGATTGGAAGGAAATAACAAACACTAACATTGGCCAGGTGGATATAGATGAATTCACTTAGAGGGTCAGGGTCATGGCTTGTCGAAAAGCGTATCAGATAGATACCAGAACAATTGTTGATAAGGAGGGAAACATCTTTGTTGACATGTCGCCAGAAGGGATCACCAAGACCTTTCATATTCCCACATTCTAACAGATGGAGGTCCCCAAATTAAAAGAGTGTCAGGTGGTGTGGGATGATAATCTGACAAGATGTAAGAAGTCTATAAACCTACATTGGCTTCAGGAGAAACGGGGCAGCCCTACGAAGGTTCCCCAGGAACTCTTTCGTAGTGATTTCCACGAGGATTACCACGACCTAGTAACCATGTTGAGCAGGGTCATGGGTCTTCCAATGGCCGCCTACTTCCAGGAATGGATGGCTTATTTCATTGAGCAGATCCTGCGTGGAAATGAGGACGTCACGATAAAAGTGTCATTCTATTGGGGATGGATCATAAGCAACTGCTTCCATGAGCAGTTTGTCAATGTGAAGAAGAGCTCTAAATTTTACATGACCTCCTACCTTGTATATTCCCTGGCGGATTAGAGGCAGTACAACGGGTTGTTTGTGGCACTCGATTAGGGGCAGAAGCGAGGACTCAAACCATTTGATAAATATTCACAGCTCCAATACCGCAATTTCAAAAGGGACTACTACAAAGTGAGCGACGCCTTCATTGGCCATATCATCAGATTGATTGTCGGGGACTTCGAGAGGAGGGTCTCCCATAGTGCCAGAGTGCTTCTAAAGCAATATTCTTTTCTTTTCATCCAGTACCCAAAGTTTACATACATCTGGGCCCAGGGCTTCACCGAAAGGCCGACTAGATTGCCTTGGTACCCCAACGACAGAATCATCCTCCTGGAGCTTTCTCGGCAGCTCCAACACCTGGAGGAAATCTTCAGCAACAAACATATAGCAGGGATCTCCTATCCCATGACCCTTGGCCAGGGCATGTACTGATTATAGACCTCCCAATGTGCCGGTAACTTCAAGAAGGAGCTCAAGGATTACCATTTCGACTGGCACACCTCACGCACGGATGGACCCACATGGCCATGTCAGGAAAGCACTGGGGCCGGCCTATGCCCATTAATATCACATTGAGGATTTCTAGGTCGACTGCCAAGATGAAAAAATGGTGCGCGCAAGGCACTACATGCGCATGACGGTACTATTCCTAAGAAAGGTGCAACCATTCCCGGTGCCGAACCAAGTCAAGGAAGACGAGTCCACAATCATGCATCCGAGGTACCCTGCAGTTGCCAATCTACCAATACTGTCGATCGACTGGGGTGAACAGGAGGTCGATAACCTGGACACCATAACCCAGCCGATCTTAACTCATACCAAGGAGTAGATCGATGGGCAGGTGGCTCATTTAAAGCGGCAAGGAGTGGTCCTGACTTATGAAGGGCTCAAAAGAAAGTTGAGTGCCATAGAGGATGTTGCTGCCACCATGTCAAATGGCGGGACCTCCCAGTCTCCTCCGGTCACCAGGCTCAGGAAAAGAAAAGAAACAGAAACCGCGCAGTCTCCAGACCCCAAGGCCTCTACAAAGAAAGAAACAGAAGGCTCATCCCCCAAAAGCCTTAAACAGGCGGAAGGTGCGAAAGAATTGCGGCCTCCCTTGGCTCTCCCTGCCCCTCCTGTTGCACCACCCACCTCCCTGGCTGTAGTCACCGCTTCCCCGCCGGTAGTGGAAATTTTTGTCCATCTTGCCCCTTCGCCTCCGACTGAATCGGTAATAATCATTGACTCCTCTTCTAGTGTGACTACTCCCCCTTCTTCTTCTGCTGCCATGTCACCAATCACATCACTCCCTCTGGCAACCATAACATCACCTATTCCTGTTGCCACTATGCCCGAGACTCTTACATGACATATACAAAACCCTCCCCCTAAGTTCTCCCAGATCTTGATGGATCCAACTCTCCAAGCAGCCCTCGCCCAAGTCCTTGCAATGGTTCAACTGTCACAACCACTGACAGGGCCACCAGTTATGGAAGCCATGATGCTAATCTCGAAGGAGTTGGAGGAACGAGAACAGGAAGCCTAAAAGCCTGTTGAGGAGGAGGCTGATGAGTATCATGAACACCTTGAATATGAGCACCGAACCATTGATAGGCTGGTTTATGAGGAGGAAGAGATGGGCTCTTCTGAGAGTGGGGATGAGGAAGGTGGCTCGGGTGCTAAGGAAATCAATCAGACCTTTGATGAGGACCTTGAAGAGGAAATGGCACAATAATTGAAGAATGTTGGGATAGAGGCGGAAGGGTCACCACATGGTGAAGAAGAGCAGCCACCAGAAGAACAGCAGATAAAGAACTTAACCAAGGCTGAGGCCCATGTTGTTAGAAGTCCCGAGGCTGGGGATACTGAGGAGAAGAAAGAAGAAGAAGCAACAAAAGAAGAAGGTCCCATCCGGCAACCATCCACCGGACTACCTGTCAGACGCCTTATGTTCGTCCATGACTCTGATGAAGAGGATGAGAATGCTACCCAAGAGAAAGGAGAATCCCAAAAGGAAAAGGAAGCAGAGGTCTTGCCTTTGACTGAGAAGGGCGAGGGTGGCCATGATTCGCCCAAAGGGAAGGCTGTTGTGCCCAAGTGGTTAGAGAAGTAGATCGAAAGAAAGACCCTAGTGCTGAAGGACCGAAGGGCACGGTTGGAGACCATCTTGGCTCGAGCCCAAATCACAATGAAGAAGGAGAAAAAGCCCAAGGTCTGATCCAAAATAACTATGGATGCTTCCGGCTCCCGAGCGGCACAAATCACAACGCCCACCATGGGCCAAGCTGGGGTAAGCTATAACATCTCTACCATTGACTTGAGGACTGCAACTAGAGAGCAGAAGGTCGAGCACCTTGAGGAGTCGGTGGCAACAGTGGTGCACCTGATAAAGTAGGATAAAATCTCCAAGGATGAGCTCAAGGCGTAGGTTGCAGCATTAACGGATTATATACAGCAATGGTCTTCAGTGGACGACTTGCCCACCACATCCAGGCTGTGCCTCAGTTGCTTTCCAAAGAGTAGATCGACAAAATGGAGAGAAGGAAGAACTTGGAGAGGACTCTTGAGGACTGGTTCCGACAAGTCTCATACGTTGGGAACATGGGAATTAGCAGGGCTGTACGAACAGCCAACAAGTTCTTGGACTTGATACAATCTCTAGAGAGCACAAAGGAGCTCTACACCAATTTCCCCACAACTTACAACTCCACTTTCCCAAGGATCGAAGCTATCCTTCAATTGCCTAAAGCCACATGGGAGAAGAAGCTCGCATTTAAGAAAGATCACTGGCTGATGGATATATGGCGCCGAGACTTTGACAACTGGAAGGAGAGGTTGGAGCAAATCTTGGGCAGGGTGGGTCCTGATATTGAGTGGATATAGGAAATCTGGGCGGAATGTGCCTGATATCTTAAGCTGATGACGGGCTATGATATGCCTACTGTGCAAATGGATCCAGAGAAGATCAAACCCTACTTCCAGGAAAAGATGAAGGATGAGATGGCTGGAGAGATCACAACGAAATTCCTAAGTTTTGCTGCCCGCGCCTTCGACCAATCAGAACTGTTCAGAGACCAAGGCTCAAAATATGATGAAGATTGGAAAAGGCTGGAAGAAAACACAAAGGAATGGAGCTACCAGGCGTTGCGATGCGAAGTCATTGAAATAGACAAACTCCAAGAGGTCATCCTTAGGTTCATCGAATACACAGCTTCTGGGAAACAAGAAGACAACCCTGCCAAAGATGAAGAGCTTTTTGAAGATTAGCTAGAGCAAAAAAAAATAGCAATTTGCTAAAAGACAAAAGAGCTACAGTGCCATTAGCTAGAAGACGAAATAGGGTAAAAACAAAAATATAATTTTAAATTGTGATCTATTTGGGGGTAAGTGAAACCCTATTTTGTAATGAGTCTTGGCCACACAATAAGAATGAATCTTGGCCATTTATTGAACTTTTGGAAAACTATAAATAGGGTACTCCTCTCATTTGCAAAAGTGAGAGTTGGGTTGTTGTAAAGACATGCTGCAGAAATTTATAAGGAAAAGGCATTAACTTGGTGTATTTTCTTGGTTTCTTACATGTTACTTGATTCAATCTCCAATGCTAGATGTTTGACTTAGATTTTATTGCTATTTAGTTAGCTGTCTTATTTCTTTGGATAGATCTTAAGAATGTTGTTAGGTGATCATGCAAATTCCTGCCTTGTCGATGATTTCTTTGTCCATACTTTTTGTTATTTGTTGATGGTAGATAGCTGTGCAAAGTTAGCATGTTCTTGATTTCAAAGCTACTCCAAACATTTATCTTTGATTCATGCATGTATGTGGTGGATGAAGGATAAAATATTTGCAGACCTTAGAAGATAGCACAATTTTCATGATACTGTGAAATCCCTGGTTAAGTGGGATATTGTTTTAAGAAAATTATCCATTGCAGGAACTCCATTGTCACCATTCATAGCTAGTTGCAGACTTAGGAACTTTTCTTATCCCTCGCCTTTTTCCCTTTTTTTTAATGATGTACCTATGCTAAGGTTCATTGCACATTGTAAAGTCAAATCCAACTACAAAATGGAGTCCAAGATTACTGTTTGAACCTACAACCAACGCATAATAACTTCCCATCCTAAGAACTCCATTTTAAGATCCAACTTCCACGATTTGTGTCCATGCTTTATATTTCTTGTAAGACTGCCTTGTGATTCCAGCAAATCACATCAAACTACTGAGGTATCTAAACACTGTCATGACCTAACATCCGAGAGACCTTGGGATAGTGTTCTGCAATCCGATTGTGGAATATTTTCTTTCAAGAGAGGTAGTGCACCTACACACTGCCTGTGTTGAGAAGTGCATAAAAACACCATCAACAGAATTGGCGCTAGAAGGAGGGCCACGGTGGAAATATCAAGTTAAGGGACAAAGTGAAGCTAGATCGAATCGGATCATTCTCGCCGGAGAGATTTCAAAGAGTTCTACGGTCAACACCAAACAAGGGAGAATTTGAAGAATTACAGCCTCCTAAGAGGGCAAAGCGAGCACAAGGAAGTAGCGTTGCCTCTTCCTCTTCCTCCATTCGATCTACCTCCACTCCACCCTCACCTTCATTTGGCTGGCCTTCATCTTCCACGCAACCATCTCAAACTGCATTTGCACCTCCTCTCTCCGGCGGCCAGGGGTTTGCTCCTCTCCCAGCCCTTCCAGCCCAAGGCACAGTCCAGTCAGCCGTAGCTCAAGTGCAGTCCCAGATTGCTGTTGTATTGCAGATACAGCCCCAAATTCCTATCTTCCAATAGTAAGCACCACCTCTGCCACCCTCCATGGCTTGGTTAGCACATAACTCTTCACTGATACATTTGGCTGCCTACAATGATATGCCCAAGAATCCAGAGGGCTTTTGTTCGAAGTTCCATCTGTGTGACCTACAAAGAACGGCTGATGAGCATATCAAAATATTCGAGACTGTGATCACCGAAATGCAAGTTGACCACGAGGACGTTGCATGTCGCTTTTTTCCACATTCATTGGGGGAAGAGGCCTTCTATTGGTACATTAATCTACCGAGGGGATCCATCACCTCATGGAACCTGATGAAGAATGCCTTCCTGCAGAAATACAAGATCCCCATCAGCCCTTTAGAGCTTTACCAATAGTTCATGTCTGTCAGGGGGGAAGTTACTGAATCTATTGGCTCCTTCAATGACCGCTTCCATCAGGCTTACACAAGGCTTAAGGATCCGTACCTCCATAATGATGCAGCGGCTCTCCTAGTCTATTACGTGGCACTGGACAACCTCACGTCGGCCTTGGTCAAAAGGATGTGCCCACCGCTCACTACCCTGCTGACCGCCTATGTGGAGGCCGTTGTCGCTAGTGCAGATTTGGGACAAAATATCTCTGGCCCGCTGCCTTCTTTGGGGCCGATAGCCCACCTAATGCAGATTTAGGGGCTTAATCAGGCATTTGCCCACCAAACCCCTCTTATGAACCAAGTACCTCAATTACCTATGGTACCACATCTAGGGTAGCTGTTGAATTATGCGCCTCCCGCGCCTTCCTATTTGCAACCTCAGCAGCATTATAACTATTCTTAGGTTGTTCCACAACAGCAAGCGTATTCCTAGTAGCCCTAGGCACCATTGTACCTATCAGGACCGGAGTTTCCTCCGGCCTATCAAAATCAGCCGGCAGCCTCACCCGCTTTTCTCCAAAATCTGGTGCCATCGCCCGGAAACGGGACTAAGAAAGACAAGTTAGAGGAACTGACTAAGAGGATAAAGAAAATGTCCATGGAAATGATGCACCTAAAGAATCAAAATAATCAGTTGTAGGCCTCCCAGTGTAACTTCCAGGCCAATCTCAACTGGGATAACTGAGACAATAGGGATAGTAGGGATAATAAAGAAGCAGGCATTTCCTCCAGGAAAAATTATGATAGGGGGCAAAATGCCAATCAAAATGCAGAAAGGAGACCTTCTCAGAGGCAGAATCGCATGTGGAACACTAGGCCCAACAATCGTGGTGTCCCTACGCCTTTCGATCAACTGACAAGTAATGACAAAATGACCAGCGGAGTATACCTTGCCGAGGCAGCCTTGTCCGGATGGTGTCGAATTCACAAAACCAGCAGGCATTCCGAGTTGGATTGCCCCAAGTTCTAGACAGCTGCTGTAATATTCCAGGTGGAGGTCCAGAATGCAGTAGACAATGCCGGCTGCAGGGATATCGTTCTGTCTGAGCAATACGATTCCTCATGTCTCGTGGTTAATCAAGCGTCATTCCCGCGGGGTGACCGCAACGAGCCTGAAGTTGAGCCTGCTCCTATTGAGGATGAAGAAGCCCAAGAGGTAAGTAATGACCAAACTTTGGCTCAACTCTATGATTCAGTAGCTAATGGTCCGGTAGATGAAGAAGAGTCATTTGTAGATGAGGTCCACATGTTCCATCAACGGTCAACTCCTTACTTCCTTAGGAATAGACAGGCGGGTGGACCCTTTACAACTTCTACCCCACTCCGCTTGATCCAAATGCCAGTAATAACCTTGGGCTTCCTCATATACCCACCCAATACCTCAACAAGAACGAATCTCAAAACCAGTCACAAAATCAGCCTCAAGGCCAATCCCAAAATCCGCTTAGACAAACGAAGGCCCAACTTCCTAGTTCTGCTATAGGCCAAGATTTTAGTTCAGAAATTGAGCAAATGGGTGAATATGTAGCAGAAGAGTTCAAGAAAGGTAAAAATCAGCTTGTCAGCCTTCGAATTACTCAAAGTCCCTTCTATAAGGAATGCCTTATTTAGGCTTCTTAATGGGACTCCGTCTTCTAGTACAACACAAGAAACCCTGGCTAGGAAAAGTTTACCTTTGAGGAGCCTAGGAAAGAATCGGATATATAGGATAACACCGGGAAAAGGAAGGACGTTCCCGTGAATCAATTAGCAAGTAAACAAATTGAAAAGGAGCCAGAAAAGGCTAATAGGCAGCTTTCCAAGGACCAGATGTTTAGGTAGACCAAGGATATGGGCAATGATAAGAACAAAGGTCAGATAGCTCATATGGACACGCCTACAGGCATCTTCCAAGGGAGACCCGAAACTCCCCCTTTCCTAACCACCATCAGGGTCTTCGAGAAGAACCTGCACAATTGCCTACTCAATTCAGGAGCGTCTGCCAATGTCATGCCCTTGGCAGTATGTAAGGCTCTTGGCATCACCCCCACACCTTCAAAGAGAAAGGTGACCCAGCTAGATAAAACAGAGATCAACATCGTGGGTGAAATAAACCGTATCCCGAGGCAGATTGCTATAGACCTGCGGATACAACAGGTCATTGATATTCAAGTGGCTGACATTCTCGATGCATATGGAATCATCTTGAGAAGGGAATTCACCAAGGCACTGAATGGATACACCGCCACATACCTTTCTCACATGTGGCTGCCATGGAAGGGGCTGCCAAATCAGATTCGTATCGACCGTGAACCCCGTATGAAGTACATGATTATGGAATATAATAATCTCAATGAGGTGTTGTTCGTCGAGACTGACCTGGGGAATTATCACCATTTCGCTTACCACAATGAGTTTGGGCTTCAGGATGAATGTGCAGACAAAGTGTTATTGGTGTTGTGTAGCCCTTTGACTGATTCTACACAGATGCCCCCAGACGTAGAAATATTGATAGAAGCTAATGATAAGCCTGATAAAGATGACGATTGGGGACTACTCAGTGGCTTCCAAGAATTCATGGAGAAGTGCGCAAGGGATCAGCTCAGCCTAGGGGCCCGAATGAATTTACAGGATCTCTTGTTACCAAACTAGTGCAGGGTTCACAATGCTGCACACTCCGAGTTTGATTGTTGCTTGTGTCAAGCAGCTGTGGCGCATGTTAGAAAATTAGCTTCTCCTCAGATAGAAACGCCAAAGGAGGCACCAGTGGAACCACCTGTTGGTCATTGCATCAAGCCAGAAAGTTCCCCTAAGATCACAGGGCCAGCTGCCCGATTGAAAGGGAACAAAAGCTTAATTAGACCTGAAGAAAAGGAATCCTCCGCATGCTGGACGCTCTAATTTGATGGATCAAAGTCCAAGCAAGGAGCTAGAACTGGAGCTGGATTCAAACTCATCAGTCTAATAGGTAAGATGTTTCTAGCTGCCCACAAATTGCAATTCTATTGCACGAACAACGTAGCAGAATGCGAGGCCTTCGTACTTGGCCTCCTCATGGCCTTAAAAAAATATGTAAAAATTTTGCAAGTTTTTCAGGGATTCTAAGCTCGTGGTTAAATAGGTCAGGAAGCTATATTCCTGTCATGATCGGAGACTTACAAACTATAGGCATAGGGTTTGGGATATCTTGGAGGGCTTAGATGCATTCAATATACAATTGATCCCTCATGCTCAGAATCGTACAACTGATGCCTTGGCTCAAGCAGCTAGCACTCTACAACCCCTCTCTTTGTCTGGGCTCAAGAAATTCACTGTTGAGCTAACGTTCATGCCATCAGTCCCAGATAATGTTACCCACCTGCAAGTCTTCAATGATGACAAGCATATCCTTCAATTCATCACAAGTTTTGATGTCTTCGCAGCCCAGATAATTGACAAAGCTGATCCGCAGGAGGCTAAACTAGATATAGAGGGGGTTATTAATCTCAAAACCAACATAATCCCCAGAGGCATGGTTCAGCTGGAACACAAATTTGATTTGGATCAGATTAGAGATCAGACTCAGCAAACGAAAAAGGAGGCCATAAGCAACCAGTGCAATGCTCACAACCTTGGGATAGCCGAGGAGATCAGGAATGTTTTTATCGGCAAGATCTGCACGCCAGAGGAAAGAAGAGGAATCATGGATGCATTGCGAAGGTACCATGATGTGGTGGCATGGAGCTATGAAGATTTGAAAACTTATGACACTTCTTTCATCACACACACCATCCCTCTTAACATAGAAGTGAGGCCATTCCGTCAGCGGTAGCACCTTATCAATGCCTTGCTAGAACCTGTGATTTATAAGGAGGTGCAAAAGTTGCTCTCAGTAAGAATCATTTTTCCAGATAGGCACTCCATGTGGGTAGCCAATTTGGTCCCATTCAGAAAAAAGAATTGGGAGATTAGATTGTGTGTGGATTTTCGCAATCTGAACCACGCCTCGGAGAAAGACAACTATCCAGTACCTTCGCTAGATGAGGTGGTGTAGATCGTCAATGACTCCCAGATGATGTCTTTCCTTGACGGATACTCTGGGTATAACTAGGTAATGGTACAATATGAGGATCGTCACAAGACGACATTCACCACTAAGTGGGGGATGTTCGCATACCGAAGAATGCCTTTTGGGCTCATGAACGCTGGCGCCACTTTCCAATGCGCCATGGATATCACCTTCAAAGACCTAATTGGAAAGTGCATAATCATCTACATGGATGATTTAATTATGTTTTCTAAAAGGAGAGGCGATCATGTCTCTGACTTATGCAAGGTATTTCAGAGGTGCAGGGATTTTAGGGTTTCCCCTAACCCCAAGAAGTGCATTTTCGGAGTGACTGAAGGCAGGTTGCTCAAGCATATCATCTCAGAACAGAGAATCTCCATAGATCCTGAGCGCATCGAGTTCTTACTCAAAATTCAGCCCCCGGGTAGCAAGAAAGAATTAAAATCTTTCTTTGGAAAGATCAACTTTGTCCGGAATTCATCACAGGTTTCGCAGAGATTGTTAAACCTCTTAATGCCATGCTCAAACAAGACGCCAAAGTTGAATGGACAGCCGACGCCAAACAATCCTTTGAAAAAATCAAATGGGCCATCGCTGAGGCTCCTGTGTTAGTTAGCCTGGATTATCTGAAGCCTTTCTACATCTACTCATTTGCTTCAGAGCATTCCTGTGCTAGCATGTTAACCCAGAAGGACAATGAGGGGAACGAGCATCTGATCACCTTTATGAGTGCTCCCCTCAAGGATGCTGAATTGCGATATCACAACATTGAAAAGCAAGCATATGCTCTTGTTAGAGGGGTAAAAAAATTTAGACATTATATCCTACGCAACAAGGTGTTTGCCATTGTCCCCGACCCAGCAGTAAAAATGTTGCTCATGCAAAATGAATTGGGCGAACGAAGGGCTAAGTGGGTCACCCTGCTTCAAGAGTATGACATGGAGATCCAACAAATGAAACTAGTGAGAGGACAGGCACTCACCTGCACAATTGCTGAAACAGCAGAAGAAGTTTGACCCGAACTCACTGTGCAACAGTACCAGCGTGAGGATGTCTCCCGCGGAGAGTGGTGCCAGAATGTCGTCTACTATTTGCTGAACCATAAATGTCTGCCGCACCTGCAAGGAGTCCAAAAGTGGGCCCTGAGATTGAAAAGCAATGGTTACATGCTGCAGGGTTCCATTCTCTACAAGAAGAATCATGAAGGCATTTATTTGAGATTCCTTGGCAAGGAAGAAGCAGATCAAGTTTTGAAAGAGTTTCACAACAAATTTGGCACGGGCCACGGTTCGGGTTCCTCCATAGCACATCAGATATTGAGGGTGAGGTATTATTGGCCAACCATCTTCAAGGATGTCCATTGCCATGTTCGTTCATGTCACACATGTCAAACCGCTGCCACTAGGGAGAAGAATGTTGATGTCCCACTACAGCCTATGGTGGAGGTAAGGTCGTTTGCGCAATAGGGTCTCGACTTCATCGGTTCGGTAAGCCCTTCATCATCTGCGGGACACAGGTACATTCTTACCGCTACTAATTACTGTACTAGGTGGACAAAAGCAATAGTATGTAAGCAATGCACAACTAAAGTAGTTACTAATTTCCTAGAAAGTTTCATTTTAAATCGCTTTGGTTGTCCGTATGCTTTGGTATGTGATAATGGACCTGCATTTGCTTCATTAAAATTTTTTAGTTGGGCGTTTGATTATGGGATTGCCCTTAAATTCTCATCTAATTACTACCCTTAGGGCAATGGCCTTGCCGAGTCCACAAATAAAAAATTGATTACTGTGATCAAAAAGCTGCTAGATAGGAATCCCAAGGACTGGCATACACAACTCCGTTTCGCCCTTTGGGTTGATCGCACTCGCCACAAGGCTGCCCCTGGCGATTCCCTGTTCCACCTTATTTATGGCTTAGAGCCTATATTCCCCATCCATCTGAGGATTCCTACTCTTCAATTCATCAACGATTTTTATGATGGGGGAGATCGTAGGGAAGCTCAGTTAGCTGAGCTCTTGCATTTAGAGGAAGTCTGAAACCGTGCAATACAAAATTTTTCCAAACATTAGGGCGTAGTTAAAAGATGGTTCGACCGCCGAGCCAAGATCAAGGCCTTTAGAATTGCAGATTTGGTCCTGTATTGGGACAAGGCCCATGAAAAGAAAGGGGGACACAACAAATTCGACAAGCTCTAGCTTGGCCCCTTTCAAATAGCTGAGATTTTGGGAGATAATGCCTTCCGCTTAAAGACCTTAACTGGTGCGAATGTCCCATTGCCAGTCAACGGGCAGCACCTGAAGCATTACTTCTAGGCTTGAGCTCCTTCGAGCTCTTTGTTGTAAATACTTGTACATAGGTTAGGGTAGTTTGCTTTCTGGCTTGTTTGCGTTCTGTTTGCGTCGCTCTTTTGTTTGCTCCCTCCCAAAAATTTTGCTTCGAAAGTTGTTTCCTGCTCTTTTGTGGTGGTCGTGCTTGCTCGACAAGCGGTTCACTTTGCTTTCCGTTCTTTGTGTTCTTTGGCTAAACATTCACTCTCGATTATCGATCTTTGAAAGCCACCTGTGAATCATTTCCTTACATGAACTCTGCTCAGAACTAGACCCTTAGCTGGATCTTCTAACCCACATCTTAGATCTCGAACAAAGCACATAATAATAATTTCTAAAGGACCATACCATGGTTGTTATGACACCCCAGCAAGTGAAAAATCTCAAGTCTACTCCAGTGACCACTACAGTCTGAAACCCATTATAGGCTTCAATGCTTACCCAGTCGAACTAAATGATAAAAGAGAAGTGAAATATCAAAGCAAAAGAATAAAGGAATTCTAAAAAAAGGAAATAACTGACCATATGGGTGTTCGAATAACTCTACCGAGGCTATGGACGCCCGGCCGGTAGTAGAGCAATATCCGTGAGGTTGTAGCGACAACTCCGTCGGGGCTATAGACGCTTGACTAGCAGCGGAGCAATGTCCAAGTTACTTTTGGTGTTAGACGATTTATGTAGCTCACTCGGTTGAATTGGTAACCCTGGTCACTATCCCGAGGAAAGGAATGAACTCACTACACACACACTTCTAAGATGTCCTGTAAGCTAACCCAATTAAGGATCTTGTCCTCCCAGATTCATCTTTGGAAGCCACTTCTGGTCTACAAAACCAGAGATTCTGGGTCCTAAATGAATATTTATCTCTAGAACGCTCGGGAGCGTTCTCCAACAGAGTCACCATTTGTTGTGCCCTTAGCACACACGCCCCGTTCAGAATGGGGACCCTCTTTTCTTTCACCTTGCTGGGTCATTTTTGTCACCACCTCATTTTGTGTGCCTCCCCTTTTGATCACTCGGATGGTTGATGTCGCTTCAAAGTCCCATCATAAATCGACCATGCCTTCCCCTTGTGGTTTTGCTACATTCCGGCGCCTTGCGAGGTCCCTTTAGCTATTTGGCCCTGCCAACGGCCCCGGGCCCTCTCAGGCCTGGGCGTCCAGGATTCCCTCTTCAGGTTTCCCTATTGGAACCGCTGTTCCAGGCGGCATCTGCTGGGCATCTTTCCGGACCTCAAGGTCTGAAACCCCGATCGCCATCTAAAACTTGTTGAAAATCTTCTGGCGACGTTCCGCCAACCGGACCCTGAACCTCGTAGTTCCGCTTCGGGGGTTCCGTCTGTTTTCTGCTGGCTGCGACGGCGAGCTTCCCTTGGCGTCCTGCTCCTCAGCCCCCGCCATCCTTTTCGGCAATCGACACTCTTCAAATTTACCTACCTGCCGTGGGGCGTTCTGAGCCTGAACATCCAGAATTCTGGGACGATCCCATCGTCCCTGATGGTAGATCTCTGGAGGCATCGCGTCCTCCGGGCCCTGAACCGCTTCCCGCTGCCGCCCATCAACCAATGTCAAATCGTGAAGTGGCCATTGTATTGCGCCTCTCCGGCCGCCGGGCCCCGGCGTTCCCGCCGTCGTCGCCGACCTATTCAAATCCACCAACTTTTTTTGGCTGTCGTACCTACAATAAATGCAGACATTCATGGCAGTTGGAGTATAAAATGCCCAATCCGGCCAGTCATTTTCATCAAACAGGATTGCAGAGCGAATTGGACCAACTGGCATTTGGAGCCCACCGTCTTCAGCATCGTCGCGACCATCGCCCTCAACATCATTCCGGCATATGTAGGTGGATCACACATCTCCACGCTTGGCGTGTTTGACGTAGGCCATCCCTCTATCGTTCCCGAGCTTTGTTTCGTCATTTCGAGATATCTAAATGAAGTAACAAATTTTTAGGAAGGTATAAAATGGTAGAACATGTAATTGCGCACCAAACCCATATGATAGAAAATCAAGAAACCCTCTAGGAAGCCCTCCTTGCCGATCCAAAGTTTCTCCCTGCCGCGGCTGTTCTTCGCGCAGGGAAAACATCCGCCCGAGCCCGAAACCTACCTTCGCCGTCTTATTTCAAAACTTCGATCACCTGCTGATGGCGACGCCGCTCTCCGACCCCGTTTCATCGGACTTCTCCGTCCAGAGTTCCGCCTGCATTTCGCCATGCCAAACTGCAAAATCCTCCCCGCCTCCCGGGTGTCAAACCCCGACCATCCCCTCATCGAAGAATTTCAAAACTCAACATGCGTCCTTTAGTCCTCTCGGGCCCCAGACCCCGGAGCTCCGTCTTCAGAATTCCGCGGGTGGTTTGCCATTCCCCACGGCGAAATTTGTCCAGCGTTCTACCCTGCGGACTCCGTCTCTCTGTTCGCTGTTGACCTCGGGATTTAACTTGCGCCATCGTTATCACCTTCAGGCTCTGGACGTCAGATTTCCTGCCTCCATTTTTCGCGGTCCCCCACGGCAAAGTCTTTCGGCCCCTCCGTGCTTCGAACCCCATCATCTCCCCCGCTGTTGGCTTATCTTTTCGTGTCGGCGTCCACTAGTCCTCTCGGGCCCGGGACCCCAGAGTTCCGCCTCCAGGTTTCCCAGGGTGATTTGCCGTCCTCCGCGGCGAAGCTCGTCCGACGTCCTAGACAACGGGCTCCGCTTTCCTGTTTGCTTTTGGTCTTCAGGCGGTTTAACTCGCAGCGTCCTTTTGATCTTCGGCCTCCAGACACCAGGTGTCCTTGCTCGCTTTTCTGTCATCCTCACGGCTATGTCCCTCTGTCCCTCCAGCCTCCGGGTTCCAACCTTCCATCTGCTGCCGAGGCGAAAATCAAGTTTAACGGTGGACCCCTTTCCCGGGCTCGGTCTTGGTCCTCGCTGTCCGGGCGTCCGTCTAATCACCGGACCCCGGACCACCATTCGCCGAGGGATTTCACCAAAACTCTGAAAGGTCGCCTGCTCGCCGGGCCCCGGATCCCAGGATTCCCTTCCTCACCCGCCGCTCCAAGTAGAAAATGTCGCCCAGCGTCCCGACCTTCGGGCTCCGCTGTGTTGATTGTCGCCTGATTCAAAACGTAAAACCCTGACGTCGGGCTCTTGCTCCCGGACTTCCCACCCTGGACTTCTATCCGATGTTTTCCTTCTCAAACGGTGAAGTCCAGGTGCCTTCGCGGTGCTGCCGGACCGAGCCCTTGAAAGCAAAATGACATACCGGCCACCTTTTGGCCCTCAGGGCCTCAGACCAAGGACTACTGTCATCGAATTTTCGTCAGCTGTTTGCCCCTCCAAACCGCCATCTCCCGACAGTTTTCCGGCCTGAGACCTCCGAGCTCTCCTAAGTCCACCCAAACGAGCCCAAATTTGGAATCCAACTTCGACCCAAGTGCTAATTTTTGGTCCTTTTCATCGTCAAACTCTTGAAATATTAAAATTTGACCAAGAAAAGTCTTCGAGGGCCTTCCGCCCTGTTTTCCCTTCGAGACAGCATTCCTGCCAGGGAAGTCCAACCCTTCGGGCCCGAATTGTCCAAATGCCCTTAATGAAAGATCAATAACATCTAAAGATGAAAGTTCATGATATGCTTGATTCATTATTTGAAATAGATGTTGTTTTCAAGATATAGACTAACATGAATGCTTTTGTGATCCATTGTCCTGACTTTGTCCTTGCTTGCAGAATATATGGAATCGGGTGTAGGAACTTTAGGGGCGTCCTGTTGTACCCTAAGCACACACGCCCCGTTTGGAACGAGGACCCTCTTTTCTTTCACCTTGTCGGGTCCTTCAGGGCCGCCTCATTTTGCGCGCCCCTCTTTTTTGATATTCCGCGTGGTCGATGTTGTTCTAAAAGTTTTATCGTAAATCAACCATGTCTCCGTTTTGGTTTTTTTTACTGCCCTTCAGGGCCTTGTGGGTTCCCTCTGGCAGTTTGGGCTCTGGGGCAGCTCTGGGCCCCTCCGGGCCCAGGCCTCCGGGGTTCCCTTATCGGGCTTCCCCTCTACATCCGCCGTCTTTTGCGGCGTTCGCCGGACGTCCGCCCGCCCCTCGGGCTCCGACCTGCCACCTGCTGGTTGAAAATTGCGCAAATCTCCCGGGCGGTGCCTGCTCCTTCGGGCCCCGGTCCCCGGAAGTCCGCCTCTGGACATCCGTCTGGGGATCGCCACCCACGCCGGCGGGCCTCTGGCGGCTTCCTGGTCGACGGGCCCCGCCTTGGCTTTCTCCTCCGCGGGTTTGCTTGGACTGCCTGCCGAGGGACTTGTCGGGCCCGGCCGTCCGGAGTTCCGTCTCCGGAACTCCGTGACGGTTCCGCTGTCTTCCACGATGGAACCCTGCCGGCATCCCACCACCCGGGTCCCGGCCCGACTCCCGCCGCCGTCGCTTATCATCATACAAATCTTTCGGCGGTGAACCTCTGACTGCTGTCCGCCCACTGGGCCCCGAGGCTCTGTCCGCCGTGGCCGTTCAAAAGCTCACGGATATTGAACGGTGGCCATCGCTCAGTGTCTTTCCGGCCGCAGGGTCCCGGAGCTCCCACCGCCGCTGCCGACCTAAATTTGAATTCCACCAACTTTCGCGCGGTCGTACGTGCAATTAATGTGTGCATTAATGGTGGGTGGGGTATATAATGCATGGTCCGCCAGTGTCATTTTCACTTTGCGAATTGGAGCGAAATTGAAGAGCCGATTATCTGGAGCCCACCGCTTTCCACTGCAAAAGGAGTACTGTCGGGTCAATGATGCCTTCATAGGCCACATCATCAGATTGATTGCTGGAGACTTCGAAAGGAGGGTCTCCCACAGCACCAGGGCACTCCTGAAGGAGTACGCCTTCCTATATATCCAGTTCCCCAAATTTACCTACATCCGAGCTCAAGGGTTTACAGAGCGGCCAAACAAGTTGCCAAGATACCCGAACGACAGGATCATTCTCCTAGAGCTTTCCCGGCAGCTCCAACACATTCAGACAGTCTTCGGCAACAAGCACGTAGCAGGGATCCCCTATCCCATGACCCTCGGCCAGGGCCAGTATCGACTGCAGACATCCCAATGCACCGGCAACTCTGAGCAAGAGCTTAAAGAATTTAACTTTGACTGGTACACGGCTCGCCCGCAAATGGACCCACATGGCCATGTCAGGAAGGCGCTTGGGCCAGCATATGCTCACCAATACCACGTCGAAGACTTCTGGGCAGACTGCCAAGATGACAAGGAGGTCTGCATGAGACACTACATGCGCATGACCGTACAGTTCCTGAGGAGAGTGCAACTGATCCAGGTACCAGACCAACTCGAGGAAGATGAGTCCACCCCTATGCATCCAAGGTACTCAGCAGTTGCCAACCTGGCAATCCCCTCTATAGACTGGGATGAGCAAGAGGTCGACGACCTAGACACAATCACCCAGCCGATCATAACTCGCACTAAGGAGTGGATCAATGGGCAAATGGCGCAACTGAGGCAACAAGGAGTGGTCCTAACATATGAGGCGCTCAAGAGTGAGCCAAGCACCATGGAGGACGTTGCCGCCACCGCATCAGCTGGTGAGACTTCCAAGTCTCCCCTGGTTACCAGGTCTCAAAAGAGGAAAAGAACACAGACGACGCAATCTGTGGACCCTAAGGACCAAGCGAAGAAGGACACAGGAGGCTCATCTCCTAAGAGGCTCAAGCAAATAGTGGCAACAACAGAAGTGTAGCCTACCTTGCTTCTCCCTGCCCCTCCTGGCGCACCACCCCCTTCTCAGGCTATGGTCGCCTCATCTCCGCTGGCAGTGAACATCTCTGTCCATCTTGCCCCTTCGCCCACGGCCGGGTCAGTGATCGTCATTGACTCCTCTTCTGGCATGACCACTTCCCCTTCCTCCTCTGCGGCCATGTCACCTATTACATCCCTCCCTCTGACTACAATTACATCGCCCATTCCCTTCGCCGCCATGCCTGAGGCCCTCACTAGACATATGCAGAACCTTCCCCCTGAGCTCTCACAAATACTGATGAATCCAGCTCTCTAAGCAACCCTTGCCCAAGTCCTCGCGACGGCTCAGCCTTCACAACCGCCAATGGGGCCACAAGCCATGGAGGCCACAATGCAAATATCAGAGGAGTTGGAGTAGGAATGGGAAGCCTCGAAGCCTATTGAGGAAGAGGCTGATGATTATTACGAGCACCCCGAGTACAAACACAGGACCATCGACAAGGTGGCCTATGAGGAAGAAGAGACAGGCTCTTCTGAGAGTGGAAACGAAGAAGATGGCTCAGGTGCCAAAGAAATTATCCAAACCTTCGATGAGGACCTTGAGGGGGAGTCGGCTCAGTAACTGAAGAACATCAGGAAGGAGGCAGAAAAGTCACCATCTACTGAAGGAGGGGAGCCGCCAGAGGAGCA
This sequence comes from Sequoia sempervirens, assembly GCA_007258455.2. Taxonomy (NCBI): domain Eukaryota; kingdom Viridiplantae; phylum Streptophyta; class Pinopsida; order Cupressales; family Cupressaceae; genus Sequoia; species Sequoia sempervirens. Next base: position 45,818 of record VDFB02270876.1, read on the forward strand.
GTAGATGAAAGATATCACTGAGGCCGAAACTCGTGCTGTCAAGAGCCCCGAGGCCGAGGCTGTGGAAGAGAAGAAGGAAGAAAATCCCACCCAGATATTGTCCACCAGGCTGCCCGTCAAGCGCCTTGTGTTTTATTGCGACTCCGACGAAGAAGAGGAGGAAGCTACCATGGAGAAGGAGGAGCCCCAAAAGGAATAGGAGGCAGAAGTCTTGCCTATAACTGAGAAGGGTGAGGGCAGCTAGGATGCACCCAAAGACAAATCTGCTATGCCCGACTGGCTGGAGAAACAACTAGAGAAGACTACCCCAGTACTAAAAGACCCTAGGGCGAGATTGGAAGCCATCTTGGCCCGATCCCTGACTACAACAAAGAAGGAGAAGAAGCCTAAGGTCCGTTCCAAGATAACGATGGACACTTCCGGCTCCCGAGCAGCGCATGTTGCAACGCCTATAGTTGGCCAAGCAGAGGTGAGTTACAGCATCTCCACCGTTGACCTAGGGACAACGACTAGGGAGCAGAAGGTTGAACATCTGGAGGAGTTAGTGGCCACGGTGGTGCACCTAATCAAGCAAGACAAGGTCACCAAAGACGAGCTCAAGGCACAGGTTGCTGCCCTAACGGATTATATCCAGCAATGGCCCTTAGTGGATGACCTGCCTACCACTTCCACTGCCGCACCGCAATTGCTCTCCAAGGAACAAATAGATAAACTGGAAAGAAGGAAAAACTTAGAGAAGACTACTGAGGATTGGTTCCAACGGGTCATGAGCATCGGAAACGTGAGAATCGGCATGGCTGTGCAGACAGCCAATAAGTTCTTGGACTTGACCCAATCTTTGGAAAGCACGCGAAGGCTTTGCACCAATTTCCCTACGATTTACGACTCCGCCTTCCCAAAGGTTGAAGCCATCCTTCAGATGCCAGAGAGCACATGGGAAGAAAAGCTAGAGCTGAAGAAAGAAGATCATTGGCTGGTGGATGTGTGGCGCAGAGACTTCGACAACCGAAGGGACAGGCTGGAGCAAATCCTAAGCAGAGTGGATCCGGATATTGCGTGGATCAAGGAAATCCAGGCAGAATGCACTGAGTACCTTAAGCTGATGGCGGGCTATGATATGCCCACAGTGCAAATAGATGCCAAGAAGGTGAAGTCATACTTCCAGGAGAAGATGAAGGACAGAACAGCCGGAGAAGTCACCACGGAATTCCTAAGTTTTGCTGCCCGTGCCTTCGATCGATCAGAGCTATTCAGGGACCAAGGCTCGAAGTATGATTAGAGCTATTCGCCGATACATTTTTCCATTTACAATGATATGCCCAAGAATCCGGAGGGTTTTTTTTCGAAGTTCCACCCGTGAGACATGCAAAGAATAGCCGAGGAGCATATCAAGATATTCGAAACGACGATCACCGAAATGCAAGTGGACCACGAGGATGTTGCGTGTCGCCGCTTTCTGCATTCATTGGGAGAAGAGGCCTTTTACTGGTACATCAATCTGCCGAGGGGATCCATCACCTCATGGAACCTGATGAAGAATGCCTTTCTGTAAAAATACAAGATCCCTGTCAACCCCGCGGACCTTTACCAATAGTTCATGTCTATCAGAAGGGAGGTCAATGAACCTATCGGCTCCTTCAACGACTGCTTCCATCGGGCTCATATGAGGCTTCAGGATCTGTACATCCATAATGATGCGGCAGCTCTCCCAGTCTATTACGCGGCCCTGGACAACCTCACATCGGCCTTGGTAAAAAGGATGCACCCGCCGCCCGCTACCCTACTGGCCGCCTATGCGGAAGCCGTTGTTGCTAGTGTAGATTTGAGGCAAAATATTTCTGGCCCGTTGCCTTCTTTGGGGCCGGTAGCCCATCCGATGTAGATTCAAGGGCTCAATCAGGCGTTTGCTCACTAAACCCCTCTGATGAACCAGGCGCCTCAATTGCCTATAGTTCCCCATCTAGGGCAGGCGTTGAACTATGCACCTCCCGCGACTTCCTATTTGCAGCCCCAGCAGCAGTACAGCTATTCCCAGGTTGCTTCGCAACAGCAGGCATATTCCCAACATCCCCAGGCACCATTGTACCTATCGGGACCAGAGTTTCCTCCAGCCTACCAAAATTAGCAGGTGGCCCCGCCTGCTTTTCTCCAAAATCTGGCTCCGTCGCCTAGAGGCACAACTGAGAAAGATAAGCTAGAAGAACTAACGGAGATGATCAAGAAAATGTCCAGGGAGATGACGCATTTGAAGAACCAGAATAATCAGTTGCAGGCCTCCCAACGTAATTTTTAGGCCAACCTTAACAGGGACAGTCGAGAGTCTCGAGACAATAGAGACAATAAAGATAATTGGGAAGTCGGCACCTCCTCGGGGCAGAATTATAAGAGGGGGCAGAATTCCAATCAAAATATAGAAAGAAGACCTTCTCAGAGGCAAAATCGCACGTGGAACACCAGGCCCAACAATGGTGGTGTCCCCATGCCATTCGATCAACCGGCAGGTCATGACAAAACATCCAGCGGTGTGTATCTGGCCGAAGCAGCTTTCTCCGGATGGTGTCGACTTCACAAAACCAGCAGGCATTCTAAGCTGGATTGTCCCGAGTTCCAGACCGCTGCTGAAATCTTCCAGGTGGAGGTACAAAATGCAGTCGACAATGCCAACTGGAGGGACATCGTCCCATCTGGGCCCTACGATTCTTCGTGTCTGGTGGTCAATCAGGCACCATTTCTGCGAGGCGACCGCAACGAACCCGAAGACAAGCCTACTCCTGTTGAGGATGAGAAAGCGCAAGAGGTAAGTAATGAACAAACTTTGGCTCAGCTTTTCGATTCAGTAGATAATGGTCCGGTGGATGAAGAGGAACCATTTGTGGATGAGGTCCACATGTTCCATCAGCGGTCGAGTCCATACTTCCTTAGAAATAGGCAAGCAGGTGGACCCTTCACAACTTCTACCCCACCAAACAATTTCGCCACTCTGCCCGATCCAAATGCCAGTAACAACCCTGGGCTTCCTCATATACCTGCCCAATACCTTAACAAGAATCAATCTCAAAATCAGTCGCAAAACCAGCCTCAAGGCCAACTCCAAAATTTAGCTGGACAAGCAAAGGTCCACCCCCTAGTTTTCCCATAGGCCAAGCTTTTAGCTCTGAAATCGAGCAAATGGGTGAATATGTCGCGGAAGAGTTCAAGAAGGTCAAAATTAGTTTGTCAGCCTTCGAATTACTTAAAGTTCCTACCGTGAGGCACACTTTTTTTAGGGTTCTGAATGGGACTCCATCCTCTAACACAACACAAGAGACCCCAGCCAAGAGGGTAACCTTCGAGGAGCCCAGGAAAGAACATGAAATACAAGACAATACCGAAAGAAGGAACATTGTGCCCGCAAATCAGTCGGCAAGTAGATACATTGAGAAGGAGCCAGAAAGAGCTAGTAAATAGCCTCCCAAGGACCAGCAATTTAAGCAAGCCAAGGATATGGGTAGTGATAGGAATAAAGGTCAAATAGCTCAAATGGACACACCTGTGGGCATCCTCCAAGGGAGACCGGAAACTCCCCCTTTCCTGACTACCATTAGGGTCTTTGTGAAGAACTTGCACAACTGCCTGCTCGATTCAGGAGCGTCTACCAACGTCATGCCCTTGGCCATATGCAAGGCTCTTGGCATCACTCCCACGCCATCAAAGAGAAAGGTGACCTAGTTGGATAAAACAAAGATTAATATAGTGGGTGAAATAAACCGTATCCCGATGCAAATTGCTGTAGACCCACGGATACAATAGGTCATTGACATCCAAGTGGCAGATATTCCTGATGCTTATGGAATTATTTTGGGGAGGGAGTTCACCAAGGCACTGAATGGGTACACTGCCACTGACCTTTCTCACATGTGGCTATCATGGAAGGGGCTGCCAAATCAGATCCGTATCGATCGAGAACCCCGCATGAAGTATATGATTATGGAATACAACAATCTCAGCGAGGTGTTGTTCACCGAGACCGACTTAGGGAATTATCGCCTTTTTGCCTACCAAAATGAGCTTGAGCTTCAGGAAGAACATGCAGACAAAGTATTACTGGTGTTGTGTAGCCCTTCGACCAGTTCTACACGAATTCCCATAGATGCAGAAATGTTGGTAGAAGCTAATGATGAGCCGGATAAAGATGACGACTAGGGACTACTCGACAGATTCCAAGAGTTCATGGAAAAGTGCGCAAGGGATCAGCTAAGTCTAGGAGCTAGAATGAATTTCCAGGATCTTTTATTACCAAACTGGTGCAGGGTCCATAATGCTGCCCACTCTGAATTTAATTGTTGCCTATGCCAAGCCGCAGTGGAGCATGTTAAGAAAGCAGCTGCTCCTCTAACAGAAATGCCAAAGGAGACGCTGACAAAACCACTTGTTGATCATTGCCTCGAACCAGAAAACCCCCCTAAGAACATAAGGCCCGCCATCCAGCCGAAAGGGAATGGAGGCTCGATCAAATCCGAAGATAAGGAATCATCTGCGTGCTGGACGCTCCGATTTGATGGATCGAAGTCAAGGCAAGGAGCTGGAGCAGGGATCGAACTCATCAGTCCAACGGGTAAGACATTTCTCGCTGCCCATTGATTGCAGTTTTATTGCACCAATAACGTAGCAGAATACGAGGCCTTGGTCCTTGGCCTTCTTATGGCCTTAAAGAAAAATGTGAAAGCGCTGCAAGTCTTCGGGGATTCTGCACTTATAGTCAAGCAAGTCAGGGAGTTATACTCCTGCCATGATCAGAGACTCACCAATTACAGGCACAGGGTTTGGGATCTTCTAGAGGGCCTAGATGCGTTCAACATATAATTGATCCCTCGTGCTCAGAATCGCACAGCTGATGCCTTGGCTCAAGCAGCTAGCATGTTGCAACCCCTCTCTTTGTCTAGGCTCAAGAAATTCACTATTGAGCAAACATCCACGCCATCGGTCCCAGATAATGTTACTCACCTGCAGGTCTTCAATGACGACAAGAATATCCTCCAGTTCATCACAAGTTTCGACATCTTCGTAACTCAAATAATCGATGAAACTAATTTGCAGGAAGCTGAATTGGACATAGAAGGGGTCATCAACCTTAAAACCAACATAATCCCCAGAGGTATGGTTCAGTTGGAACGCATGTTTGATTTGGATCAGATGAGAGATCAGAATCAGCAAACAAAAAAGGAGGCCATCAGTAACCAGTACAACGCACACAACCTTGGAACAGCCGAGGAGATCAAGAATGTTTTTATTGGCAAAGTGTGCATGCCAGAGGAAAAGAGAGGGATCACGGATGCATTACAAAAATACCATGATGTGGTGGCATGGAGTTATGAAGATTTAAAAACTTATGACACCTCTGTCATTACACATACTATCCCTCTGAAGACAGAAGTGAGGCCATTCCACCAGCGGCAGCGCCCTATCAATGCCCTGCTAGAACCTGTTGTTTACAAGGAAGTACAAAAGTTTCTTTCTGCAAGAATCATCTTTCCCGTCAGGTATTCCACGTGGGTGGCTAACTTGGTCCCGGTCAGGAAAAAGAATGGAGAGATTAGGCTGTGTGTGGATTTTTGCAACCTAAATCGCGCCTCAGAGAAAGACAACTATCCATTGCCTTCGCTGGATGAGGTGCTGCAAATTGTTAACGGCTCCTAGATGATGTCCTTCCTCGACAGATACTCTGGGTATAACCAGGTAATGGTGCAATATGAGGATCGTCACAAGACAGTGTTCACCACTAAGTGGGGAACGTTCGCATACAGAAGAATGTCGTTCGGACTCATCAACGCTGGCGCCACTTTCCAACGCGCCATAGATATCGCCTTCAAATACCTAATTGGCAAATGCATAATCATCTACATGGATGATTTAACCGTATTCTCTAAGAAGCGGGGTGATCACATCTCTGACTTATGCAAGGTATTCTAGAGATGCAGGGAATTCGGGGTTTCTCTCAACCCCAAGAAGTGCATTTTCGGAGTGACCGAAGGCAGGCTGCTCGGGCACATCATTTCGGAGCAAGGAATCTCCATTGATCCTGAGCACATCGAGTCCCTACTCAAGATTCAGCCCCCGGGCAGCAAGAAGGAATTAAAGTCTTTCTTCGGAAAGATCAACTTTGTCCAAAAATTCATCACAGGTTTCGCAGAAATTATCAAACCTCTCAATGCCATGCTCAAACAGGACGCCAAAGTTGAATGGACGCCAGATGCCAAACAATCCTTCGAGGAAATCAAACGGGCCATTGCTGAGGCACCCGTATTAGTTAGCCCGGATTATCTAAAGCCATTTTATATCTACTCATTTGCTTCGGAGCACTCTTGTGCTAGCATGTTGACTCAGAAAGACGACGAAGGAAACGAGCATCCGATCACCTTCATGAGTGCTCCCCTCAAAGATGCTGAATTGCGTTATCACAACATAGAAAAGCAGGCGTACGCTCTCGTTAGGGGAGTAAAGAAATTTAGACACTACATTCTACGCAACAAGGTGTTCGCCATTGTCCCTGACCTTGCAGTTAAGATGCTGCTTATGCAAAATGAATTAGGCGAATGAAGGGCCAAGTGGGTCACCTTGCTCCAAGAGTATGATATGGAGATCCAACGAATGAAATTGGTGAGAGGGCAGGCACTCACCCGTACAATGGCCGAAACAGCAGCAGAGGCTGGACCTGAACTCACGGTACAACAGTATCAGCTTGAAGACGTCTCCCCGGGAAAATGGTATCAGGATGTCGTTTATTATCTGCTGAATCACAAGTGTCCGCCGCATCTGCAAGGAGTCCAGAAGAGGGCGCTGAGATTGAAAAGTAATGGTTATATGTTGCAGGGTTCTATTCTCTATAAGAAGAATCATGAGGGCGTTTATCTAAGATGCCTTGGCAAGGAGGAAGCAGGGCACGTCTTGAAGGAGTTTCATAATAAATTCGGTACGGGCCATGGCTCGGGTTCTTCTACCGCACACCAAATACTGAGAGCAGGGTACTATTGGCCAACCGTCTTCAAGGATGCCCATTGCCATGTTCGCTCCTGTCACACGTGTCAGACCGCTGCCACCAGGGAGAGGAATGTTGTTGTCCCACTGCAGCCCGTTCTGGAGGTAAGGCCTTTTGCGCAATGGGGTCTCGACTTCATCAGTCCGGTAAGCCCTCCATCATCTGCGGGACACAAGTACATTCTTACCGCTACTGATTATTGTACTAGATGGACGGAAGCAATAGTATGTAAGCATTGCACAACTGAAGTAGTCACTGATTTCTTAGAAAGTTTCATCTTAAATCGCTTTGGTTGTCCGTATGCTTTGGTATGTGATAATGGACCTGCCTTTGCTTCATTAAAATTTGCTAGCTGGGTGTTTGACTATGGGATTGCCCTCAAATTCTCATCCAATTACTACCCTCAGGGCAATGGCCTTGCCGAATCCACGAATAAGAATTTGATTACTGTGATCAAGAAGCTGCTAGATAGGAACCCTAAGGACTGGCATACCCAACTCCGCTTTGCCCTTTGGGCTAATCGCACCTGCCACAAGGCTGCCCTCGGTGACTCTCTGTTCCACCTGGTCTATGGCCTTAAGCCTATATTCCCCATCCACCTGAAAATAACTACTCTTCAGTTCATCAACGATTTTTATGAGGGAGGAGATCGTAGGGAAGCTCGGTTAGCTGAGCTCTTACATTTAGAAGAAGTTTGAAACCATGCAATAGAAAATTTTTCCAAACATCAGGGCGTAGTTAAGAGATGGTTCGACCGCCGAGCCAAAATCAAGGCCTTTAGAATTTCAGATTTGGTCCTGTATTGGGACAAGGCCCATGAGAAGAAAGGGGGACACAACAAATTCGACAAGCTTTGGCTTGGCCCCTTTCAAATAGCTGAGATTTTGGGAGATAATGCCTTCTACCTAAAGACCTTAACCGGTGAAAACGTCCCGTTGCCCGTCAATGGGCAGCACCTGAAGCATTACTTCCAAGCTTGAGCTCCTTTGAGCTCTTTGTTGTAAATACCTATACATAGGGTAGAGTAGTTGCTTTCTTGCTTGTTTGCGTTTGTCTGCGTCACTTTTGCTTTCTCCCTCTAGGAAGTTTTGTTTCGAAGGATGGTTTCTCGCTCCTTTGCGGTGGTCGTGCTTGCTTGGCAAGCGGTACACTTTGCTGTCCGTTCTTTGTGTTCTCTGGCTAAACATTCACTCTAGACTATCGATCTTTGTAAAGCTGTCCGCGAATGATTTCCTTGTTCGAACTCTGCTCAGAACTTGACCCTTAGCTGGATCTTCTTACCCGCATCTCGAATTTCGCACAAATTACATAATGATAAATTCTGAAGGACCGTACTATGGTTGTTATGATACCCTAGTGAGTGAAAAATCTTAAGTCTACTCCAGTGACCACTGCAGTCTCAAACCCATTGTAGGCTTCAATGCTTACCCGGTCGAACTAAACGGTAAAAGAGAAGTGAAGTATCAAAGAAAAAAAAAAGAGAGAAAAGAAACTCTGAAAAAAAGAAACGAATGACCGTATGGGTGTTCGGGTAACTCTATCGGGGCTATGGATGCCCGGCCGGCAGTAGAGCAATATCTATGAGATTGTAGTGACAACTCCGTCGGGGCTATGAATTCCTGACTGGCAGCGGGGCAATGTTCAGGTTACTTTTGGTGTTAGGCAACTTATGTAGCTCACTCGGTTGAAGTGATAACCCTGGTTACTATCCCTAGGAAAGGAATGAACTCACTTCACACACACTTTCGAGATGCCATGTAAGCTGACCCAATTAAAGATCCTGTTCTCCCGGGTTCATCCTTGGAAGCCGCTCGTCGTCTGCGAAACCAGAGATTCTAGGTCCTGAATGAATACTTATCCCTATAACGCTCTGGAGCGTTCTCCAGCGGAGTCACCATTTGTTGTGCCCTAAGCACACACACCCCTTTCGAAACGGGGACCCTCTTTTCTTTCGCCTTGTCGGGTCCTTCGGGGCTGCCTCGTTTTGCGTGCCCCTCTTTTTTGATGTTTCGCATGGTCGATGTTGTTCTAAAAATTTTATCGTAAATCGACCATGTCTCTGTTTTGGTTTTTTTTGCTGCCCTTTGGGGCCTTGTGGGTTCCCTCTGGCATTTTGGGCTCTAGGGCGGCCCTGGGCCCCTCCGGGCCCGGGCCTCCGGGGTTCCCTTATCGGGCTTCCCCTCTACGTCCGCCGTCTTTCGCGGCGTTCGCCGGACGTCCACCCGCCCCTCGGGCTCTGACGTGCCACCCGCCGGTTGAAAATTGCGCAAATCTCCCGAGCCGCGCCTTGGCTTTCTCCTCTGCGGGTTTGTTTGGACCGTCTGCCGCGGGTCTTGCCGGGCCCGGCCGTCCGGAGTTCCGTCTCTGGAACTCCGTGACGGTTCCGTCGTCTTCCACGACGGAACCCTGCCGGCATCCCACCACCCGGGTCTCGGCCCGACTCCCGCCACCGCCGCTTATCATCATACAAATATTTCGGCGGCGAACCTCCGACTGCTGTCCGCCCACCAGACCCCGAGGCTCTGTCCGCCGTGGCCGTTCAAAAGCTCGCGGATATTGAACGGCGGCCATCGCTTGGCATCTTTCCGGCCGCCGGGTCTCGGAGCTCCCACCACCGCTGCCGACCTAAATTTGAATTCCACCAACTTTCGCGCGGCCGTACATGCAATTAATGCGCGCATTAATGGCAGGTGGGGTATATAATGCATGGTCCGCCAGTGTCATTTCACTTTGCGAATTGGAGCGAAAGTGAAGAGTCGATTATCTAGAGCCCACCACTTTCACCTGCAGCATCTTAGTCATCTGCATTCGCATCGCTCCGTCGATTCCCTGTCGATTCCGCACGTTACCACTCAGTGAATTTGAGGTTGGCAATCGGTCGCGGTCTCGTGCATTTTTTTGTGATTTTCAATTATTTAATCTAAATGAAAAAATTAATAGGAGACCGTAAACCGATAGAGGGCTAGGTGGCGCACCAAACCCATGCCTTAGAAAATCTGCAAAACCCCTAGATTGCCTTCACCGCCGATTCGGGGCTTTCCCCTCGCGCGACCGTTCTTTGCGCAGGGCGACTGGTCCCCTCGGGCCCGGGTCCCTCTTTCGCCGTCCCATATCAAATTCTGGTTGCATGCCGACGGCGGTCCTCCGAGCTGGGTCCAGATCGTCAGGCTTTTGTCCTCGGAATTCGATCGCATTCCGCCGTCCTCCACGACGAGGTCGCATCTGCCGCCCGCCCTCCAGATCCCGGGCTTCCCTTGGCCATCTAAAACTTGTCGACCTCCGCCCTGCCATGTGACCTTGAGGGCCCGGCTGTCCGGAGTTCCGTTCCTGGAACTCCGTGGCCATTCCGCCGTCCTCCACGGCGGAACCCTGCCTCCTGCCCGCCCTTCGGATCCCGGGTATCCCTTCGCCACCGCCGTCGCCCGATCGATGCCGAAACCTCACGGCGGCCGTCGCTCCGCGTCTTTCCGGCCCTCGGGCCCCGAATCTCCCGCCGCCGCCTCCGTTCAAATCAACGCAACATTCATACGGTGGCCTGTAGCTCTCATCTTCCCCCCGTCCGGGCTCCGGGCCGCCTTTCGCCGCCGCCGTTCCAATCAATGAAAATCTCAGAGCGGCCATCACCTCGCGTCGCCCAGGCCTCTGGGCTCCGGCATTACCTCCGCCGCCGTCGAGCCTTTACGGAATGTGCACCCCATCCATCCTTTAGTGCCCCGGACCCCGGCCATCGGACTTCCGAGGCCGGATTTCCACCCACTGCCTGGACCATAACCTCATACCGGCCGTCCTTTGGCCTCGTGGGTCCCGGCCCTCGAACTTCCACTACCGAACTTCCTCGGCTGGATTTCCGCCTAGAGTCCACCATTGCCAACTTCCTTCGCCTGACAGCTTCCCGGCTTAGAACCTCCGAAGCTCCTTAGATCGATCCAAACATACTCAAATCCAGAATCTGACCTCGACCCATCTCCTAAAATTTGCTGTTCTCCATCATGAGCCCCTTAAAGCATCAAAATTTAGCTAAGGAGGGTCTCCGGGAACTTTCGGTTGCATTCTCCCTTCCAGACAACATTCCTGCTAGGGAAGTCCGGCCCTCCAGGCCCGGATTGTCCAAATGCTCTAAAATGAAATCGATATCATCTGAGGATAAAATTTGTAATATATTTGAATGGTTATTTAGATGATATGCTCACAATGTGGACTAACATTAACACTGTTGATGTTTTGTTGTGCTAACTTCGCCCTTTACTTGCAGGATATATGGAATCGGCTACAGGAACTTCAGGGGCCTCCATCGAAAAGGATAAGGGCAAGAAATCCAGAAGAGCCGCTCGGGGAAAAGACGATAAAGATTAGATGAAATTTCAGTTCCAGGGTGAGCCGCTCCAGTCAAAGGTCTCAACAGACTAGAAAGAGATCTCGGATACCAACATCGGCCAGGTGAACATAGATGAGTTCACCCAGAGGGTCAAGGTCAACCCTAAAACAAAGAACGCCAGATTGATACGTCAAAGTGGAATCGCCAAGGCTGTCGGCTTCCCTCCCTCTCTGGTGGCACCCGAACTCGTAATGGCTTGCCGAGAAGCCTACCAAACGGACACCAAGACAATCGTGGACAAGGAGGGGAACATCCTCGCCAACATGTCGCCAGAAGGAATCACAAAAACATTCCACATTCCCACATTCCCACACATGGAGGTCCTCACTTTGGAACAGTGCTAGGCGGCGTGGGATGCCAATCCGTTGGGCTGCAAGAAATCAATTAACCTTTACTGGCTTAAGGAAAGACGGGGCAGCGCTGCAAAGGTTCTACAAGAGCTGTTCCATAGCGACTTCCATGAAGATTATCACGACTTGGTGACCATGCTAAGTAGGGTCATGGGTCACCCAGCAGCCGCCTACTTCCAGGAATGGATGGCATATTACATTCAGCAGATCCTACGAGGGAACGAAGACGTAAACACCAAGACCTCATTCGACTGGGGAGGCATTATCAGTAACTGCTTCCACGAGCAGTTTGTAAACGTCAAGAAGAGCTCCAAGTTCTATATGACCTCTTACTTGGTATACTCCCTGGCGGGCCAGAGACAATACAGCAGGCTGTTCGTGGCACCAAATCAGGGGCATAGGCGAGGGCTCAAGCTGTTTGATAAGTACCCTCAACTCCAGTACCAAAACTTCAAGAAGGAGTACTGTCGGGTCAATGACGCCTTCATAGGCCACATCATCAGATTGATCACCGGAGACTTCGAAATGAGGGTCTCCGACAGCGCCAGGGCACTCCTGAAGGAGTACGCCTTCCTATATATCCAGTTCCTCAAATTTACCTACATCCGAGCTCAGGGGTTTACAGAGCGGCCAAACAAGTTGCCAAGGTACCCGAACGACAGGATCATTCTCCTAGAGCTTTCCCGGCAGTTCCAACACATTCATATAGTCTTCGGCAACAAGCACGTAGCAGGGATCCCCTATCCCATGACCCTCGGCCAGGGCCAGTATCGACTGCAGACATCCCAATGCGCCGACAACTCTGAGAAATAGCTTAAAGAATATAACTTTCATTGGTACACGGCTCGCCCGCGAATGGACCCACATGGCCATGTCAGGAAGGTGCTTGGGCCGGCATATGCTCACCAATACCACGTCGAAGACTTCTGGGTAGACTGCCAAGATGACAAGGAGGTCCGCATGAGACACTACATGCGCATGACCGTACAGTTCCTGAGGAGAGTGCAACTGATCCAGGTACCGGACCAACTCGAGGAAGATGAGTCCACCCTTATGCATCTAAGGTACTCAGTAGTTGCCAACCTGGCAATCCCCTCCATAGACTGGGATGAGCAAGAGGTCGACGACCTAGACACAATCACCCAGCTGATCATAACTCGCACTAAGGAGTGGATCGATGAGCAAGTGGCGCAACTGAGGCAACAAGGAGTGGTCCTAACATATGAGGCACTCAAGAGTGAGCCAAGCGCCGCAGAGGACGTTGCCGCCACCGCATCAGCTGGTGAGACTTCCAAGTCTCCCCCGGTTACCAGGTCTCAAAAGAGGAAAGGAACACAGATGGCACAATCTGCGGACCCCAAGGAGCAAGCGAAGAAGGACACGGGAGGCTCATCTCCCAAGAGGCTCAAGCAAACAATGGCAACAACAGAAGTGCAGCCTACCTTGCTTCTCCCTACCCCTCCTGGCGCACCACCCCCTTCTCAGGCTATGGTCGCCTCATCTCCGCCGGCAATGGACATCTCTGTCCATCTCACCCCTTCGCCCACAGCCGGGTCAGTGATCGTCATTGACTCCTCTTCCAGCATGATCACTTCCCCTTCCTCCTCTGCGGCCATGTCACCTATTACATCCCTCCCTCTGACTACAATTACATCGCCCATTCCCTTTGCCGCCATGCCTGAGGCCCTCACCAGACATATGCAGAACATTCCCCCTGAGCTCTCACAAATATTGATGAATCCAGCTCTCCAAGCAGCCCTTGCCCAAGTCCTCGCGACGGCTCAGCCTTCACAACCGCCAACAGGGCCACCAGCCATGGAGGCCATAATGCAAATATCAGAGGAGTTGGACGAGCAGGAACGGGAAGCCTCAAAGCCTATTGAGGAAGAGGCTGATGATTATTACGAACACCCCGAGTACAAACACAACACCATCGACAAGGTGGCCTATGAGGAAGAAGAGACAGGCTCTTCTGAGAGCAGAAACGAAGAAGATGGCTCGGGCGCCAGAGAGATTATCCAAACCTTCGATGAGGACCTTGAGGGGGAGTCAGCTCAGCAACTGAAGAACATCAGGGAGGAGGCAGAAAAGTCACCATCTACTAAAGGAGGGGAGCCGCCAGAGGAGCAGCAGATGAAAGATATCACCGAGGCTAGAACTCGTGCTGTCAGGAGCCCCGAGGCCGAGGCTGTGGAAGAGAAGAAGGAAGAAGATCCCACCCGGATATTGTCCACCAGGATGCCCGTCAAGCGCCTCGTGTTTTATCGCGACTCCGACGAAGAAGAGGAGGAAGCTACCACGAAGAAGGAGGAGCCCCAAAAGGAATAGGAGGCAGAAGTCTTGCCTATAACTGAGAAGGGTGAGGGCAGCCAGGATGCACCCAAGGACAAATCTGCTATGCCTGACTGGCTGGAGAAACAACTAGAGAAGACTACCCTAGTACTAAAAGACCCCAGGGCGAGATTGGAAGCCATCTTGGCCCGATCGCTGACCACAACGAAGAAGGAGAAGAAGCCTAAGGTCTGTTCCAAGATAACGATGGACGCTTCCGGCTCCCGAGCAGCGCAAGTTGCAACACCTATAGTTGGCCAAGCAGGGGTGAGTTACAACATCTCCACCGTTGACCTAGGGACAGCGACTAGGGAGCAGAAGGTCGAACATTTGGAGGAGTTAGTGGCCACGGTGGTGCACCTAATCAAGCAAGACAAGGTCACCAAAAACGAGCTCAAGGCACAGGTTGCTGCCCTAATGGATTATATCCAGCAATGGTCCTCAGTGGACGACCTGCCTACCACCTCCACTGTCGCACCACAACTGCTCTCCAAGGAACAGATAGATAAACTGGAAAGAAGGAAAAACTTAGAGAAGACTACTGAGGATTGGTTCCAATGGGTCATGAGCGTCGGAAACGTGGGAATCGGCATGGCTGTGCAGACAGCCAATAAGTTCTTGGACCTGACCCAATCCTTGGAAAGCACGCGAAGGCTTTGCACCAATTTCCCTGTGATTTACGACTCCGCCTTCCCAATGGTTGAAGCCATCCTTCAGATGCCAGAGAGCACATGGGAAGAAAAGCTAGAGCTGAAGAAAGAAGATCATTGGCTGGTGGATGTGTGGCGCAGAGACTTTGACAACCAAAGGGACAGGCTGGAGCAAATCCTGAGCAGAGTGGATCCGGATATTGCGTGGATCAAGGAAATCCGGGCAGAATGCACTAAGTACCTTAAGCTGATGGCGGGCTATGATATGCCCATGGTGCAAATAGATGCCGAGAAGGTGAAGTCATACTTCCAGGAGAAGATGAAGGATGGAACAGCCGAAGAAGTCACCACGGAATTCCTAAGTTTTGCTGCCCGTGCCTTCGATCGATCAGAGCTATTCAGGGACCAAGGCTCGAAGTATGATGAGGATTGGAAGTGGCTGGAAGAGAATGCCAAAGAATGGAGTTACCAGGCATTAAGATGCGAGATCCTCGAGGTAGATAAGCTCCAGGCTGTCATCCTCAAGTACATTGAACACGCAGCTTCCGAGGAGCAAGAAGACAGCCCAACCAAGGAAGAAGACCTCCTTGAAGAGTAGCTACAGCCAAGAGGACAGCAATGAGCTACAGGACGAAAGAGCAATAGTGTCATCCACTAGATGATGAAATAGGGAAGAGACAAAGAATGTTTTTAAATTGTAAATCTATTTGGGGGTAGGTGAAACCCTATTTTGTAATGAATCTTGGCCACACAATTGTAATGAATCTTGGCCATTCATTTAACTTTTTGGAAACTATAAATAGAGCATTCCCCTCATTTGCAAAGGTGAGAGTTGAGTTGTTGTAAAGGCATGCTGCAGAAATTTATAAGAAATATCATTGACTTGGTGAATTTCTTTGATTTCTCTCTTGCCATTTGATTCATTTCTCCAAGTTTACATGTTTAGTTTAGATCTTGTGGCTGTTTAGTTAGCTGTTTGCTGTATTTAGTTGAATCTGAGGAATGCTGTTTGGTGTTTATGAAAATTCCTGCATTGTTGATGATCCCTTAGTCCATACTTTTTGCTGTTTGCTGAAGGTAGATAGCTGTGCAAAGTTAGCCTGGACTTGATTTGAAGCTACCCCAAACATTTATCTTTAATTCATGCATGCATATGGTGGATGAAGGATGAAATATCTGCAGCCCTTAGAAGATAGCACAATTTCCATGATACTGTGAAATCCCTGGTTAAGTGGGATATTGTTTGAAGGATTGTCCATTGCAGGAACTCCATTGTCACTATTCATTGCAAGCTTCAGACTTAGGAACTTTTCCTTCCCTTCGCTTTTTTTTACTTTTTTAGAAACTGAACAATACCAAGGTTCATTGCACATTGTAAAGCCAAATCTAACAACTAGATGGAGTTCAAGATTGCTGTTTGAACCTGCAGCCAGCATATAATTGCCTTTATCCTAAGAACTCATTTTCGAAGATCCAACTTCATGCTTTATGTCCACACTTTGTATTCTATGTAAGACCGCCTTGTGATTCCAACAAATCACATCAAACTACTGAGGTATCTGAGCACTGTCATGACCTAACATCTGAGAGACCTTGGGATAGTGTTCTGCAATTCGATTGTGGGAGATTGTCTTTCAAGAGAGGTAGTGCGCTTATGCACTGTCTGTGTTGAGAAGTGCATAAAAACACCATCAACACGTCCATCAAAGGGGACAAGGGGAAGAAGTCAGGAAGGACCCCTCGAGGGAAGGAAGACAAGCATCAAATGAAATACTAGTTCCAGGGTAAGCCACTCCACTCAAAGGTCACAACAGATTGGAAGGAAATCACCGACACTAACATTGGCCAGGTGGATATAGATGAATTCACTCAGAGGGTCAGCGTCAACCCGACAACAAAGAACACTAGATTGATAAGGAAAAGTGGGATAGCTAAGGCTGCTGGTTTCCCTCCATCCCTCGTGGTGCCTGAATTAGTCATGGCTTGCTGAGAAGCATATCAAACAGATACCAGAACAATTGTTGATAAGCAGGGAAACATCCTTGCTGATATGTCGCCAGAAGGGATAACCAAGACCTTTCATATTCCCACATTCTAGTAGATGGAGGTTCCCACATTAGAAGAGTGCCAGGCAGCATGGGTTGATAATCTGATAGGATGTAAGAAGTCTATAAACCTACATTGGCTTAAGGAGAAATGGGGCAGCGCTACGAAGGTTCCCTAGGAACTCTTCCGTAGCGATTTCCATGAGGATTACCACGACCTGGTAACCATGTTGAGCAAAGTCATGGGTCTTCCAACGGTCGCCTACTTCCAAGAATGGATGGCCTATTTCATTGAGCAGATCCTGCGTGGAAACGAGGACGTCACAACAAAGGTGTCATTCTATTAGGGAGGGATCATAAGCAACTGCTTCCATGAGCAGTTTGTCAACGTGAATAAGAGCTCTAAATTTTACATGACCTCCTACCTTATATATTACCTAGCGGATCAGAGGCAATACAGCGGGTTCTTTGTGGCACCCGATCAGGGGCAGAAACGAGGACTCAAACCATTTGATAAATATCCAGATCTCCAATACCGTAATTTCAAAAGGGACTACTGCAGAGTGAATGACGCCTTCATTGGCCATATCATCAGATTGATTGTCGGGGACTTGGAGAGGAGGGTCTCCCACAGTGCGAGGGTGCTTCTAAAGCAATATGTTTTTCTTTTCATCTAGTACCCAAAGTTTACGTACATCCGGGCCCAGGGCTTCACAGAAAGGCCGACTAGATTGCCTCAGTACCCCAACGACAGAATCATCCTCCTGGAGCTTTCTCGGCAGCTCCAACACCTGCAGGCAATCTTTAGCAACAAACATATAGCAGGGATCTCCTATCCCATGACCCTTGGCCAGGGCATGTACTGATTACAGACCTCCCAATGTGCCGGTAACTTTGAAAAGGAGCTCAAGGATTACCATTTCGACTGGCACACCGCTCGCCCACAGATGGACCCACATGGCCATGTCAGGAAAGCACTGGGGCCGGCCTATGCCCATCAATATCACATTGAGGATTTTTGGGCCAACTGCCAAGATGACAAAGAGGTGCGCGCAAGGCACTACATGCGCATGACGGTACTATTCCTAAGAAGGGTGCAACCATTCCCGGTGCCGGACCAAGTCGAGGAAGACGAGTCCACAATCATGCATCCGAGGTACCCTACGGTTGTCAATCTGCCAATATCATCGATTGACTGGGGTGAACAGGAGGTTGATGACCTGGACACCATAACCCAGCCGATCTTAACTCATACCAAGGAATGGATCGATGGGCAGGTGGCTCATTTAAAGTGGCAAGGAGTGGTCCTAACTTATAAAGGGCTCAAAAGTGAGCCGAGTGCCACGGAGGATGTTGCTGCCACCACGTCAAGTGGCGGGACCTCCCAATCTCCTCCGGTCACCAAGTTCAGGAAAAGAAACAGAAACAGAAACCGCACAGTCTCTGGACCCCAAGGCCTCTGCAAAGAAAGAAATGGTAGGCTCATCCCCCAAAAGGCTTAAACAGGAGGAAGGTGTGAAGGAATTATGGCCTCCATTAGCTCTCCCTGCCCCTCCTGTTGCACCGCCCACCTCCATGGCTACGGTCGCTGCTTCCCCGCTGGCAGTGGACATTTCTATCCATCTTGCCCCTTCACCTCTGGCTGAATTGGTAATAATCATTGACTCCTCTTCCGGCGTGACTACTCCCCTTTCTTCTTCTGTTGCCATGTCGCCAATCACATCACTCCCTCTGGCAACCATAACATCGCCTATTCCCATTGCCACTATGCCTAAGACTCTTACACGACCTATGCAAAACCTTCCCCCTGAGCTCTCCCAAATCTTGATGGATCCAACTCTCCAAGCAACCCTCACCCAAGTCCTTGCAATGGCTCAACCATCACAACCACCGACAAGGCCACTAGCTATGGAAGCCACGATGAGAGTGGGGACGAGGAAGGTGGCTCGGGTGCTAAGGAAATCATTCAGACCTTTGATGAGTACCTTGAAGAGGAAAGGGCACAACAATTGAAGAACATTGGGACAGAGGCGGAAGGGTCACCACATAGTGAAGAAGGGCAGCCACCAGAAGAACAGTAGATAAAGGACTGAACCAAAGCTGAGGCCCATATTGTTAGAAGTCCTGAGGCTGGGGATACTGAGGAGAAGAAAGAAGAAGTAGAAAAAGAAGAAAGTCCCTTTCGGAAACCATCCACCAGACTACCTGTCAGATGCCTCGTGTTCGTCCATGACTCTGATGAAGAGGAGGAGAATGCTACCCAAGAAAGGAGAATCCCAAAAGGAAAAGGAAGCAGAGGTCTTATGTTTGACTGAGAAGGGTGAGGGTGGCCATGATTCACCCAAAAGGAAGGCTGCTGTGCCTGAGTGGTTAGAGACGCAGATCGAAAGAAAGACCACAGTGCTGAAGGACCCAAGGGTGAGGTTGGAGGCCATCCTGGCTCAAGCCCAAATCACAACGAAGAAGGAGAAAAAGCCCAAAGTCTGATCCAAAATAACTATGGATGCTTCCGGCTCCCGAGTGGCACAAATCACAATGCCCACCATGGGCCAAGCTGGAGTAAGCTAGAACATCTCTACCATTGACTTGAGGACTACAACCAGAGAGCAGAAGGTCAAGCACCTTGAGGAGTCGGTGGCCATAGTGGTACACCTGATAAAGCAGGATAAAATCTCTAAGGATGAGCTCAAGGTGCAGGTTGCAGCATTAACGGATTATATACAACAATGGTCTTCAGTAGACGACCTGCCCACCACATCCACGGCAGCGCCTCAGTTGATTTCCAAAGAGCAGATCGACAAAATGGAGAGAAGGAAGAACTTGGAGAGGACTACCGAGGACTGGTTCCGACAAGTCTCATATGTCGGGAACATGGGAGTCAGCAGGGCTATACGAACTGCCAACAAGTTCTTGGACTTGATACAATCTCTGGAGAGCACAAAGAAGCTCTGCACCAATTTCCCCGCAACTTATGACTCCACCTTCCGAAGGATCGAAGCTATCCTTCAATTTCCTGAAGCCACATGGGAGAAGAAGCTTGCATTTAAGAAAGAAGATCACTGGCTGATGGATATATGGCACCGAGACTTTGACAACCGGAACGAGAGGTTGGAGCAAATCTTGGGCAGGGTGGATCCTGATATTGAGTGGATCAAGGCAATCCGGGCGGAATGTGCTCGATATCTTAAGCTGATGATGGGCTATGATATGCCTACTATGCAAATGGATCTAGAGAAGATCAAACCCTACTTCCAGGAAAAGATGAAGGATGGGATGGCTGGAGATATCACAACGGAATTCCTAAGTTTTGCTACCCGCGCCTTCGACCTATTAGAACTATTTAGAGACCAAGGCTCAAAATATGATGAAGATTAGAAAAGGCTGGAAGAAAACGCAAAAGAGTGGAGCTACCAGACATTGCGATGCAAAGTAATCGAAATTGAAAAACTCCAAGAGGTCATCCTTAGGTTCATCTTATACATAGCTTCCGGGGAATAAGAAGATAGCCCTGCCAAAGATGAAGAGCTTTCTGAAGAGTAGCTACAGCAAAAAAAAATAGCAATTTACTAAAAGACAAAAGAGCTATAGTGCCATCAGCTAGAAGATGAAATAGGGTAAAAACAAAAATGTAATTTTAAATTGTGATCTATTTGGGGGTAGGTGAAACCCTATTTTGTAATGATTCTTGGCCACACAATAAGAATGAATCTTGGACATTCATTGAATTTTTGGAAAACTATAAATAAGACACTCCTCTCATTTGAAAAAGTGAGAGTTGAGTTGTTGTGAAAGCATGCTGCTGAAATTTATAAGGAAACTGGATTGACTTGGTGTATTTTCTTGGTTTCTTCCATGTTACTTGATTCAATCTCCAATGCTAGATGTTTGACTTATATTTTATTGCTGTTTAGTTAGTTGTCTTATTTCTTTGGATAGATCTTAGGAATGTTGTTGGGTGATCATTTAATTTCCTACCTTGTCGATGATATCTTTGTCCATACTTTTTGTTGTTTGCTGATGGTAGATAGCTATGTAAATTTAGCCTGGACTTGATTTCAAAGCTGCTCCAAACATTTATCTTTGATTTATGCATGTATGTGGTGGATGAAGGATAAAATATTTGCAGACCTTAGAAGATAGCACAATTTCCATGATACTGTGAAATCCCTGGTTAAGTGGGATATTGCTTTAAGAAATTTTCTATTTCAGGAACTCCATTGTCACTATTCATAGCTAGTTGCAGACTTAGAAAATTTTCCTATCCCTCGCCTTTTTCCCTTTTTTTTTAATGACTGACCTATGCTAAGGTTCATTGCACATTGTAAAGCCAAATCCAACTACAAAATGGAGTCCAAGATTGTTGTTTGAACCTACAGCCAACGCATAATAACTTCCCATCCTAAGAACTCCATTTCAAGATCCAACTTCCACGCTTTGTGTCCATGCTTTGTATTTCCTGTAAGACCACCTTGTGATTCCAACAAATCACATCAAACTACTGAGGTATTTAAGCACTGTCATGACCTGACATCCAAGAGACCTTGGGATAGTGTTCTGCAGTTCGATTATGGAAGATTGTCTTTCAAGAGAGGTAGTGCACCTACGCACTGCTTGTGTTGAGAAGTGCATAAAAACACCATCAACAGAACTGGTGCTAGAAGGAGGTCCACGGTGGAAATATCAAGTTAAGGGACAAAGTGAAGCTGGATCGAATCAGATCATTCTCCCCAGAGAGATTTCAAAGAGTTCTACGGTCAGCACCAAACAAGGAAGAATTTGAAGAATTGCAGCCTCCTACGAGGGAAAAGTGAGCACAAAGAAGTAGCGTTGCCTCTTCCTCTTCATGTATTCCATCTACCTCCATTCCACCCTCACCTTCATTTGGCTGGCCTTCATCTTCCACCCAACCATCTGAAATTGCATTTGCACCTCTTATCCCTGGCGGCCAGGGGTTTGCTCCTCTCCCAGCCCGTCCAACCCAAGGCACGGTCCAGTCAGCCGTAGCTCAAGTGCAGTCCCAGATTGTTGTTGTATTGTAGATACAGCCCTAAATTCCCGTCTTCCAACAGCAAGCACCACCTCCACCACCCTCCATGGCTTGGTTAGCTTATAACCCTTCGCCGATACATTTCGCTGCCTACAATGATATGCCCAAGAATCTGGAGGGCTTTTGTTCGAAGTTCCATCCGTGCGACCTACAAAGAACAGGTGAGGAGCATATCAAAATATTTGAGACAATGATCACCGAAATGCAAGTTGACTAGGAGGACGTTGCATGTCGCCTTTTTCCGCATTCATTGGGGGAAGAGGCCTTCTATTAGTACATCAATCTGCCGAGGGGATCCATCACCTCATGGAACCTGATGAAGAATGCCTTCCTATAGAAATACAAGATCCCCATCAACCCTTCAGAGCTTTACCCACAGTTCATGTCTGTCAGAAAGGAAGTTAACGAACCTATTGGCTCCTTCAATGATCGCTTCCATCAGGCTTACACAAGGCTTCAGGATCCATACTTCCATAATAATGCAGCAGCTCTCCCGGTCTATTACGTGGCACTGGACAACCTCATGTCGGCCTTGGTGAAAAGGATGCGCCCACCACTCACTACCCTGGTGACCGCCTATGCGGAGGCCGTTGTCGCCAGTGCGGACTTGGGATAGAATATCTCTGGCCCGCTACCTTCTTTGGGGCCGATAGCCCACACAATGCAGATTCAGGGGCTTAATCAGGTGTTTGCCCACCAAACCCCTTTTATGAACCAAGTACCTCAATTACCTATGGTACCACATCCAGGGCAGCCGTTGAATTATGTGACTCTCGCGCCTTCCTATTTGCAGCCTCAGTAGTAGTATAACTATTCTTAGGTTGCTCCACAACAACAACCATATTCCCAGCAGCTCTAGGCACTATTGTACCTATCGGGACTGGAGTTTCCTTCGGCCTATCAAAATCAGCCGGCAGCCTCGCCCGCTTTTCTCTAAAATCTGACACTATCGCCTGGAAACGCGACTGAGAAAGACAAGTTAGAGGAACTGACTGAGATGATAAAGAAAATGTCCACGGAAATGATGCACCTAAAGAATCAAAATAATCAGTTGCAGGCCTCCCAGTGTAACTTCCAGGCCAATCTCAACCGGGATAACCGAGGCAATAGGGACAGTAGGGATAATTGAGAAGCAGACACTTCCTCTGGGCAGAATTATGATAGGGGCAAAACACCAATCAAAATGCAGAAAGGAGACCTTCTAAGAGGCATAATCACACGTGGAACACTAGGCCCAACAATGGTGGTGTCCCTACACCTTTCAATCAACCGACAAGCAATGACAAAATGACAAGCGGAGTATACCTTGTCGAGGCAGCCTTGTCCGGATGGTGTCAAATTCACTAAACCAGTAGGCATTCTGAGTTGGATTGCCCCGAGTTCCAGACAGCTATTGAAATATTCCAGGTGGAGGTCCAGAATGGAGTAGACAATGCCGGCTGTAGGGACATCATTCTGTCTGAGTCATACAATTCCTCATGTCTCGTGGTTAATCAAGCGCCATTCCCGCGGGTGACCGCAACGAGCCCGAAGTTGAGCCTGCTCCTATTGAGGATGAAGAAGCGTAAGAGGTAAGTAATGAACAAACTTTGGCTCAGCTCTTTGATTTAGTAGATAATGGTCTGGTAGATGAAGAAGAGTTATTTGTAGATGAGGTCCACATGTTCCATCAATGGTCGACTCCTTACTTCCTTAGGAATAGATAGGTGGGTGGACCCTTTACAACTTCTACCCCACTGAACAATTTTTCCACTTTGCCTAATCTAAATGCCAGTAATAACCCTGGGCTTCCTCATATACCCACCCAATACCTCAACAAGAATGGATCTCAAAACCAGTCACAAAATCAGCCTTAAGGCCAATCCCAAAATCCTCCTAGACAAACGAAGGCCCAACTTCCTAGTTCTACTATAGGCCAAAATTTTAGTTCAGAAATTGAGCAAATGGGTGAATATGTAGCAGAAGAGTTCAAGAAGGTAAAAATTAGCTTGTCAGCCTTCGAATTACTTAATGTCCTGGTTGTAAGGCATGCCTTTTTTAGGGTTCTTAATGGGACTCCATCTTCTAGTACAGCACAAGAAACTCCGCCTAGGAAAGTTGCCTTTGAGGAGCCTAGGAAAGAACCAGATATATAGGATAACACCGGGAAAAGGAAAGATGTTCCCGTAAATCAATCAACAAGTAAATAAATTGAAAAGGAGCCGAAAAGGGCTAATAGGCAGCTTTCTAAGGACCAGCTGTTTAGGCAGACCAGGGATATGGGCAATGATAAGAACAAAGGTCAGATAGCTCATATGGACATGCCTATGGGCATCTTCCAAGGGAGACCCAAAACTCCCCCTTTCCTAACCACCATTAAGGTCTTTAGGAAGAACCTGCACAACTGCCTGCTTGATTCAGGAGCGTCTGCCAATGTCATGCCCTTGGCAATATGTAAGGCTCTTGGCATCACCCCCACACCTTCAAAGAGAAAGGTGACCCAGCTAGACAAAACGAAGATCAACATCATGGGTGAAATAAACTGTATCCCAATGCAGATTGCTATAGACCTACGGATACAACAGGTTATTGATATTCAAGTGGGTGACATTCCCGATGCATATGGAATCATCTTGGGAAGGGATTTCACCAAGGCGCTGAATGGATACACTGCCACAGACCTTTCTCACATGTGGCTGCCATGGAAGGGGCTGCCAAATCAAATCCGTATCGACCGTGAACCCCGTATGAAGTATATGATTACGGAATATAATAATCTCAGTGAGGTGCTATTTGTCGAGACTGACCTAGGGAATTATCGCCCTTTCGCTTACCACAATGAGGTTGAGCTTTAGGACGAATGTGCGGATGAAGTGTTACTGGTGTTGTGTAGCCCTTCGACCGATTCTACACGGATGCCTCCAGACGCAGAAATATTGATAGAAGCCGATGATGAGCCTGATAAAGATGACGATTGGGGACTACTCAGTGGCTTCCAAGAATTCATGGAGAAGTGTGTAAGGGATTAGCTCAGCCTAGGGGCCCAAATGAATTTATAGGATCTCTTGTTACCAAACTGGTGCAGGGTTCACAATGTTGCGCACTCCGAGTTTGATTGTTGCTTGTGTCAAGCATTCATGGCGCATGTTAGAAAATCAGCTGCTCCTTAGATAGAAATGCCAAAGGAGGCACTAATGGAACCACCTGTTGGTCATTTCCTTGAGCCAGAAAGTTCCCCTAAGATCATAGGGCCAGCTGCCTAGCTGAAAGGGAATAGAAGCTTAATCGAACCTGAAGAAAAGGAATCCTCAATGTGTTAGATGCTCCGATTTGATGGATCAAAGTCCAAGCAAGGAGCTAGAGCTAGATTCAAACTCATCAGTCCAATAGGTAAGAGGTTTCTAGTTGCCCACAGATTGCAATTCTATTGCACCAACTACATAGCGGAATACGAGGCCTTAGTCCTTGGCCTCCTCATGGCCTTAAAGAAAAATGTAAAAATGTTGCAAGTTTTCGGGGATTCCAAGCTCGTGGTTAAACAGGTTAGGAAGCTATATTCCTGTCATGACCGGAGACTTACAAACTATAGGCATAGGGTTTGGGATCTCTTGGAGGGCTTAGATGCATTCAATATACAATTGATCCCTCGTGCTCAGAATCGTACAGTTGATGCCTTGGCTCACGTAGCTAGCACTCTACAACCCCTCTCTTTGTCTAGGCTCAAGAAATTCACTGTTGAGCTAACATCCACGCCATCAGTCCCAGATAATATTACCTACTTGCAAGTCTTCAATGATGACAAGCATATCCTTCAATTCATCACAAGTTCTGATGTCTTCGCAACCCAGATAATTGACGAAGCTGATCCGCAGGAGGCCGAACTGGACATAGAGGGGGTTATTAATCTCAAAACCAACACAATCCCCAGAGGCATGGTTCAACTGGAATACATATTTGACTTGGATCAGATTAGAGATCAGACTCAGCAAACGAAAAAGGAGGCCATAAGCAACTAGTGCAATGCTCACAACCTTGGGACAGCCGAGGAGATCAGGAATGTTTTTATCGGCAAGGTGTGCACGCCAGAGGAAAGAAGAGGAATCAGGGATGCATTGTGAAGGTACCATGATGTGGTGGCATGGAGCTACGAAGATTTGAAAAATTATGACACTTATGTCATCACACACACCATCCCTCTTAAGACAGAAGTGAGGCCATTCCGCCAGCGGCAACGCCCTATCAATGCCTTGTTGGAACCTGTCGTTTACAAGGAGGTGCAAAAGTTGCTCTCAGCAAGAATCATTTTTCCAGTCAGGCACTCCACGTGGGTAGCTAATTTGGTCCCGGTCAAAAAAAAGAATGGGGACATTAGATTGTGTGTGGATTTCTGCAATTTGAACCGCGCCTCGAAGAAAGATAACTATCTAGTACCTTCACTGGATGAGGTGTTGCAGATCGTCAACGACTCCCAGATGATGTCTTTCCTCGACGGATACTCCAGGTATAACTAGGTAATGGTACAATACGAGGATTGTCACAAGATGACATTGACCACTAAGTGGGGGACGTTCGCATACCGAAGAATGCCTTTTGGGCTCATGAATGTCGGCGCCACTTTCCAACACGCCATGGATATTTCCTTCAAGGACCTAATTGGCAAGTGCATAATCATCTACATGGATGATTTAACTGTGTTTTCTAAAAGGTGAGGTGATCACATCTCTAACTTATGCAAGGTATTTCAGAGGTGCAGGGAGTTTGGGGTTTCCCTTAACCCCAAGAAAGGCATTTTCAGAGTGACTGAAGGTAGGTTGCTTGGGCATATCATCTCAGAATAGGGAATCTCCATAGATCCTGAGCGCATCGAGTCCTTACTCAAAATTCAGCCCCCGGGTAGCAAGAAAAAATTAAAATATTTCTTTGGAAAGATCAACTTTGTCCGAAAATTCATCACAGGTTTCACGGAGATTGTTAAACCTCTCAATGTCTTGCTCAAACAAGACGCCAAAGTTGAATGGACAGCCGATGCCAAACAATATCCTTTGAAGAAATCAAACGGGCCATCGCTGAGGCTCCTATGTTAGTTAGCTTGGATTATCTGAAGCCTTTCTACATCTACTCATTTTCTTGAGAGCATTCCTGTGCTAGCATGTTAACCTAGAAGGACAATGAGGGGAACGAGCATCCAATCACATTTATGAGTGCTCCCCTCAAAGATGCTGAATTGTGATATCACAACATTGAAATGCAGGCATATGCTCTCATTAGAGGGGTGAAGAAATTTAGACATTATATCCTACACAACAAGGTGTTTTCCATTGTCTCCGACCCAGCAGTAAAAACACTACTCATGCAAAATGAATTGGGTGAACGAAGGGCTAAGTGGGTCACCCTACTCCAAGAGTATGACATGGATATCCAACCGATGAAACTAGTAAGAGGACAGGCACTCACCCGCACAATTGCTGAAACAGCAGCAGAAGCTAGACCCGAACTCACTGTGCAACAGTACCAGCTTGAGGATGTCTCCCCCAGAGAGTGGTACTAGAATTTCGTCTACTATCTGCTGAACCATAAATGTCCACCACACCTGCAAGGGGTCCAAAAGCGGGCCCTGAGATTGAAAAGCAATGGCTACATGATGCAGGGTTCCATTCTCTACAAGAAGAATCATGAAGGCATTTATTTGAGATGCCTTGGCAATGAAGAAGCAGATAGAGTTTTGAAAGAGTTTCACAATAAATTTAGCATGGGCTAGGGTTTGGGTTCCTCCACAGCACATCAGATATTGAGGGCAGGGTATTATTGGCCAACCGTCTTCAAGGATGCCCATTACCACATTCCTTCATGTCACACATGTCAAACCGCTGCCACCAGGGAGAAGAATGTTGTTGTCCCACTACAGCCTGTGCTGGAGGTAAGGCCGTTTGCGCAATGGGGTCTTGACTTCATCGATCCGGTAAGCCCTCCATCATCTGCGGAACACAGGTACATTCTTACCGCTACTGATTACTGTACTAGGTGGACAGAAGCAGTAGTATGTAAGCAATGCACAACTGAAGTAGTTACTAATTTCCTAAAAAGTTTCATTTTAAATCACTTTGGTTGTCCGTATGCTTTGGTATGTGATAATGGACCTGCATTTGCTTCATTAAAATTTACTAGTTGGGCATTTGATTATAGGATTGCCCTTAAATTCTCATCTAATTACTACCCTTAGGGCAATGGCCTTGCCAAGTCCACAAATAAAAACTTGATTACTGTGATAAAAAAGCTGCTAGATAGGAATCCCAAGGACTGGCATACCCAACTCCATTTCGCCCTTTGGGCTGATCGCACTCGCCACAAGGATTCCCTTAGTAATTCCCTGTTCCACCTTGTTTATGGCCTAGAGCCTATATTCCCCATCCATCTGAAAATTCCTACTCTTCAATTCATCAACAATTTTTATGAGGGGGGAGATCGTAGGGAAGCTCGGTTAGCTGAGCTCTTACATTTAGAGGAAGTTTGAAACCGTGCAATAGAAAATTTCTCCAAACATCAGGGCGTAGTTAAAAGATGGTTCGACCGCCAAGCCAAGATCAAGGCCTTTAGAATTGCAGATTTGGTCCTGTATTGGGACAAGGCCCATGAAAAGAAAGGGGGACACAACAAATTCGACAAGCTCTGGCTTGGCCCCTTTCAAATAGCTAAGATTTTGGGAGATAATGCCTTTCACTTAAAGACCTTAACTGGTGAGAATGTCCCATTGCCAGTCAATGGGTAGCACCTGAAGCATTACTTCCAAGCTTGAGCTCCTTCAAGCTCTTTGTTGTAAATACTTGTACATAGGTTAGGGTAGTTTGCTTTCTGGCTTCCTTGCATTCTGTTTGTGTCAGTATTTTGTTTCGAAAGTTGTTTCCCATAATAGTAATTTCTAAAGGACTGTACCATGGTTGTTATGACACCCCAGCAAGTGAAAAATCTCAAGTCTGCTCCAATGACCACTGCAGTCTCTAATCCATTGTAGGCTTCAATGCTTACCCCGTCGAACTAAATGATAAAAGAGAAGTGAAATATCAAAGCAAAAGAACAAAGAAATTCTAAAAAAAGGAAATAAATGACCATATGGGTGTTCAAATAACTCTACCGGGGCTATGGACGCTCGGCCGGCAGTAGAGCAATATCTGTGAAGTTGTAGCGACAACTCCGTCGGGGCTATGGATGCCTGACTGGTAGCGAAGCAATGTCCTGGTTACTTTTGGTGTTAGACGATTTATGTAGCTCACTCGGTTGAATTGGTAACCCTGGTCACTATCTTGAGGAAAGAAATGAACTCACTACACACACACTTCTGAGATGTCCTATAAGCTAACCCAATTAAGGATCTCGTCCTCCCAGATTCATCATTGGAAGCCACTCCTGGTCTGCGAAACCAGAGATTCTGGGTCCTAAATGAATATTGATCCCCAGAACGCTCGGGAGCCTTCTCCAGTGGAGTCGCCATTTGTTGTGCCCTTAGCACACACACCCCGTTCGGAACGGGAACCCTCTTTTTTCTTTCGCCTTGTCGGGTCATTTTTGTCGCTGCCTCATTTTGCATGCCTCCCCTTTTGATGACTCGGATGGTCGATGTCGCTTCAAAGTCCCATCATAAATCGACCATTCCTTCCCCTTGTGGGTTTGCTGCGTTCCGGCGCCTCGCAGGGTCCCTTTAGCTATTTGGCCCTACCAACGGCCCCAGGCCCTCTCGGGCCCGAGCATCCGGGATTCCCTCTTCAGGTTTCCCTACTGGAACCGCCATTCTAGGCAGCGTTCGCTGGGCGTCTTTCCAAACCTCGAGGTCTGAAACCCCGACTGTCGTCTAAAACTTGTTGAAAATCTTCTGGCAGCGTTCCACCAACCAGACCCCGAACCCCGGAGTTCGGCTTCCGAGGTTCCGTCTGTTTTCTGCCGACTGCGATGGTGAGCTTCCCTCGGCGTCCCCCTCCTCGGCCCCTGCCAGCCTTTTCGGTGATCGACACTCTTCAAATTTACCTACCTGCCATGGGGCGTTCCGGGCCCGAACGTCCAGAATTCTGGGACGATCCTGCTGTCCCTGACGGCGGATCTTTGGAGGCATCCCGTCTTCTGGGCCCCGAACCGCTTCCCGCCGTCGCCGATCAACCAACATGAAATCATGAAGCGGCCATTGTATTGCGCCTCCCTGGCCGTCGGGCCCAAACATTCCCCCCATCGTTGCCGACCTATTCAAATACACCTACTTTTTTTTGCGGCCGTACCTGCAATAAATGCGAATATTCATGGCAGTTGGGGTATAAAATGCCCAATCGGGCCAGTCATTTTCATCAAACAAGATTGTAGAGCGAATTGGACCAACTGGCATTTGGAGCCCACAGTCTTCAGCATCGTCGCGACCATCGCTCTCAGCATCATTCCGACAAACGTAGGTGGATCCCACATCTCCCCGCTTGGCGTGTTTGAGGTAGGCCATCCGTCTGCCATTCCCGAGCTTCGTTTTGTCATTTCAAGATATCTAAATGAATTAACAAATTTTTAGGAGGGTATAAAATGGTATAACATTTAATTGCGGACCAAACCCATATGATAGAAAATCAAGAAACCCTCTAGGAAGCCCTCCTTGCTAATCCAGAGTTTCTCCCTGCCACGGCTATTCTTCGCGCAGGGAAAACGTCCGCCCCGGGCCCGAAACCGGCCTTCGCCGTCCGATTTCAAAACTTCGATCACCTGCCGATGGTAACACCGCTCTCCAGGCCCATGTCATCGGACTTCTCCGTACGGAGTTCCGCCCACATTTCGCCATGCCAAACTGTAAAATCCTCCCCACCTCCCGGCTGCCGGACCCCGACCATCCCCTTGCCGAAGAACTTCAAAACTCAACATGCGTCCTTTGGTCCTCTCGGGCCCCGGACCCCGGAGCTCTGTCTCTGAAATTCCGTGGGTGGTTTGCCGTTCCCCACAGCGAAATTTGTCTGGCATTCCGCCCTGCGAACTCCGTCTCTCTGTTCGCTATTGACCTTGGGATTTAACTTGCGTTGTCGTTATCACCTCCGGGCTCCGGACGTTAGATTTCTTGGCTCCATTTTCTGCGGTCCCCCACGGCGAAGTCTTTCGGCCCCTCCGTGCTTTGGACCCCGTCATCTCCCCCACTGTTGGCTTATCTTTTCACGTCGGTGTTCGTCGGTCCTCTTGGGCCCGGGACCCCGGAGTTCCACCTCCGAGTTTCCCTGAGTGATTTTCCGTCCTCTGCGGCAAAGCTCGTCTAGCGTCCCGGACGTCGGGCTCCGCTTTCCCATTTGCTTTTGGTGTTCGGGCGGTTTAACTCGCAGCGTCCTTTTGATCTTCGGCCTCGGGACACCGGGTGTCCTTGCTCGCTTTTCCGCCATCCTCACGACTATGTCCCTCCATCCCTCTAGCCTCCGGGTTCCGACCTTCCATCTGCTGCCAAGGTGAAAATCAAGTTAAACGGTGGACCCCTTTCCCGGGCCCGGTCTTGGTCCTTGCTGTCCAGGTGTTCGTCTGATCACCGGACCCCGAACTGCCGTTCGTCGAGGAATCTCGCCAAAACTCTGAAAGGTCGTCTGCTCGCCGGGCCCCGGATCCCGGGATTCCCATCCTCACCCGCCGCTCCAAGCAGAAAATGCCGCCCGGCGACCTGACCTCGGGGCTCCGCCGTGCCGATTGCCATCCAATTCAAAACATAAAACCCTCCTGCTGGGCTATTGCTCCCAAACTTCCCACCTCGGACTCCCGTCCAATGTCTTCCTTCTCAAACGGCGAAGTCCAGGTGCCTTCCCGGTGCCGCCTTTTGGCCCTCCGAAAACGAAATGATATACCGGCCGCCTTTTGGCCCTCCGGGCCCCGGACCCCGGACTTCCATCCTCAAATTTTCGTCAGTTGTCTGCCCCTCCAAACTGCCATCTCCTGACAGCTTTCTGGCTTGAGACCTCCGAGCTCGACTAAATACACCCAAATGAGCCCAAATCTGGAATCCAACTTCGACCCATGTGCTGATTTTTGGTCCTTTTTGTCGTCAAACTCTTAAAATATTAAAATTTGACCAAGAAAAGTCTCTAGGGGCCTTCCGCCGTGTTTTCCCTTCTAGACAGCATTCCTGCCAGGGAAGTCCGCCCCTCCAGGCCCGGATTGTCCAGATGCCCTTAATGAAAGATCAATAACATCTAAAGATGAAATTTCATGATATGCTTGATTGATTATTTGAAATAGATGTTGTTTTCAAGATATGGACTAACATGAATGCTTTTGTGATCCATTGTGCTGACTTTGTCCTTGCTTGCAGAATATATGGAATCGGGTGCAGGAACTTCAGTGGCATTCGCCGAAGGGGACAAGGGGAAGAAGTCAGAAAGGACCCCTTGAGGGAAGGAAGACAAGCATCAGATGAAGTACCAGTTTCAGGGTGAGCCGCTCCACTCAAAGGTCACAACGGATTGGAAGGAAATCACTGACACTAACATTGGCCAGGTGCATATAGATGAATTCACTCAGAGGGTCAGGGTCAACCCGACAACAAAGAACACCATATTGATAAGGCAGAGTGGGATAGCTAAGGCTGTCGGTTTCCCTCCATCCCTCGTGGCGCCTGAATTAGACATGGCTTGCTGAGTAGCGTATCAGACAGATACCAGAACAATTGTTGATAAGGAGGGAAACATCCTTGCTGACATGTCGCCAGAAGGGATCACCAAGACCTTTCATATTCCCACATTCCAATAGATGGAGGTCCCCACATTAGAAGAGTTCTAAGCGGCGTGGGATGATAATCTGATAGGATGTAAGAAGTCTATAAACCTATATTAGCTTAAGGAGAAACGGGGTAGCGCTGCGAAGGTTCCCGAGGAACTCTTCCGTAGCAATTTCCATGAGGATTACCATGACCTGGTAACCATGTTGAGCAGGGTCATGGGTCTTCCAATAGCCGCCTACTTCCAGGAATGGATGGCCTATTTCATTAAGCTGATCCTGCGTGGAAATGAGGATGTCACGACAAAGGTGTCATTCTATTGGGGAGGGATCATAAGCAACTGCTTCCATGAGCAGTTTGTCAACGTGAAGAAGAGCTCTAAATTTTACATGACCTCCTACCTTGTATATTCCCTGGTGGATCAGAGGCAGTACAGCGGGTTGTTTGTGGCACCCGATCAGGGGCAAAAGCGAGGAATCAAACCATTTGATAAATATCTGCAGCTCCAATACCACAATTTCAAAAGGGACTACTGCAAAGTGAACGACGCCTTCATTGGCCATATCATCAGATTGATTGCCGGAGACTTCGAGAGGAGGGTCTCCCACAATGCCAGAGCGCTTCTAAAGCAATATGCTTTTCTTTTCATCCAGTACCCAAAGTTTACATACATCCAGGCCCAGGGCTTCACCGAAAGGCCAAATAGATTGCCTCAGTACCCCAACGACAAAATCATCCTCCTAGAGCTTTCTCGGCAGCTCCAACACCTGCAGGAAATCTTCAGCAACAAACATATAGCAGGGATCTCCTATCCCATGACCCTTGGCCAGGGTATGTACCGATTACAAACCTCCCAATGTGCCAGTAACTCCGAGAAGGAGCTCAAGGAGTACCATTTCGACTTTCACACTGCTCGCCCATGGATGGAACCACATGCCCATGTCAGGAAAGCACTGGGGCCGACCTATGCCCATCAATATCACATTGAGGATTTTTGGGCCAACTGCCAAGATGACAAAGAGGTGCGCGCAAGGCACTACATGCACATGATGGTACTATTCCTAAGAAGGGTGCAACCATTCCCGGTGCCGAACCAAGTTGAGGAAGACGAGTCTACAATCATGCATCCGAGGTACCCTGCGGTTGTCGATCTACCAATACCGTCGATCGATTGGGGTGAACAGGAGGTCGATGACCTAGATACCATAACCCAGCCGATCCTAACTCGTACCAAGGAGTGGATCGATGGGCAGGTGGCTCATTTAAAGTGGCAAGGAGTGGTTCTGACTTATGAAGGGCTCAAAAGCAAGCTGAGTGCCACGGAGGATGTTGCTGCCACCACGTCAACTGGTGGGACCTCCCAGTCTCCTCCAGTCACCAGGCTCAGGAAAAGAAAAGAAATAGAAACCGCACAGTCTCAGGACCCCAAGGCCTCTGCAAAGAAAGAAACGGGAGGCTCATCCCCAAAAATTCTTAAATAGGCAGAAGGTGCGGAAGAATTGCGGCCTCCCTTGGCTCTCCCTGCCCCTCTTGATCAACCACCCACCTCCCTGGCTGCGGTCGCTGCTTCCCCGCCAGCAGTGGACATTTCTGTCCATCTTGCCCCTTCACCTCCTGCCGAATCGGTAATAATCATTGACTCCTCTTCCGGCGTGACTACTCCCCCTTCTTCTTCTGTTGCCATGTCGCCAATCACATCACTACCTCTGGCAACCATAACATCACCTATTCCCATTGCCACTATGCCTGAGACTCTTACACGACATATGCAAAACCTTCCCCTTGAGCTCTCCCAGATCTTGATGGATCCAACTCTCCAAGCAGCCCTCGCCCAAGTCCTTGCAATGGCTCAATCGTCACAACCACCGATAGGGCCACCAGCTATGGAAGCCATGATGCTAATCTCGAAGGAGTTGGAGGAATGAGAACAGGAAGCCTCAAAGCCTGTTAAGGAGGACGCTGATGAGTATCATGAACACCCTGAGTACGAGCACCGAACCATCGACAGGGTGGTTTATGAGGAGGAAGAGATGGGCTCTTCTAAGAGTGGGGATGAGGAACGTGGCTCGGGTGCTAAGGAAATCATTCAGACCTTTGATGAGGACCTTGAAGAGGAAATGGCACAACAATTGAAGAATGTTGGGACAGAGGCGGAAGGGTCACCACATGGTGAAGAAGGGCAGCCACCAGAAGAACAGCAGATAAAGGACTTAACCAAGGCTGAGGCCCATGTTGTTAGAAGTCCCGAGGCTAGGGATACTGAGGAGAAGAAAGAAGAAGAAGCAGCAAAAGAAGAAAGTCCCATCCGGTAACCATCCACTGGACTACCTGTCAGACGCCTCGTGTTTTTCCATGACTCTGATGAAGAGGAGGAGAATGCTACCCAAGAGAAAGGAGAATCCCAAAAGGAAAAGGAAGCAGAGGTCTTGCCTTTGACTGAGAAGGGCGAGGGTGGCCATGATTCGCCCAAAGGGAAGGTTGCTCTGCCTGAGTGGTTAGAGAAGCAGATTGAAAGAAAGACCACAATGTTGAAGGACCCAAGGGCGAGGTTGGAGGCCATCTTGGCTAGAGCCCAAATCACAACGAAGAAGGAGAAAAATCCCAAGGTCTGATCCAAAACAACTCTGGATGCTTCCGGCTCCCGAGCGGCACAAATCGCAACACCCACCATGGGCCAAGCTGGGGTAAGCTATAACATCTCTACCATTGACTTGGGGACTACAACCAAAGAGCAGAAGGTCAAGCACCTTGAGGAGTCGGTGGCCACAGTGGTGCACCTGATAAAGCAGGATAAAATCTCCAAGGATGAGCTCAAGGTGGAGGTTGCAGCATTAACGGATTATATATAGCAATGGTCTTCAGTGGACGACCTGCCCACAACATCCATGGCTACGCCTCAGTTGCTTTCCAAAATAGCAGATCAACAAAATGGAGAGAAGGAAGAACTTGGAGAGGACTACCGAGGACTGGTTCCGACAAGTCTCATACGTCGGGAACATGGGAATCAGTAGGGTTGTACGAACAGCCAACAAGTTCTTGGACTTGATACAATCTCTGGAGAGCACAAAGAAGCTTTGTACCAATTTCCCCACAACTTACGACTCCACCTTCCGAAGGATCGAAGCTATCCTTCAATTGCCTGAAGCCACATGGGAGAAGAAGCTTGCATTTAAGAAAGAAGATCATTGGCTGATGGATATATGGCGCTGAGACTTTGACAACCGGAAGGAGAGGTTGGAGCAAATCTTGGGCAGGGTGGATCAAGGAAATCCGGGCGGAATGTGCTCGATATCTTAAGCTGATGACGGGCTATGATATGCTTACTGTGCAAATGGATCCAGAGAAGATCAAACCCTACTTCCAGGAAAAGATGAAGGATGGGATGGCTGGAGATATCACAACGGAATTCCTAAGTTTTGCTTCCCGCGCCTTCGACCAATCAGAACTGTTAAGAGACCAAGGCTCAAAATATGATGAAGATTGGAAAAGGCTGGAAGAAAACACAAAGGAGTGGAGCTACCAAGCATTACGATGTGAAGTCGTCAAAATAGAAAAACTCCAGGAGGTCATTCTCAGGTTCATCGAATACACAGCTTCCGGGGAACAAGAAGACAGCTCTGCCAAAGATGAAGAGTTTTCTGAAGAGTAGTTACAGCAAAAAAAAATAGCAATTTGCTAAAAGACAAAAGAGCTACAGTGCCATCAGCTAGAAGATGAAATAGGGTAAAAACAAAAATGTAATTTTAAACTGTGATGTATTTGGGGGTAGGTGAAACCCTATTTTGTAATGAGTCTTGGCCACACAATAAGAATGAATCTTGGCCATTCATTGAACTTTTGGAAAACTATAAATAGGGCACTCCTCTCATTTGCAAAAGTGAGAGTTGAGTTGTTGTAAAGACATGCTACAGAAATTTATAAGGAAAAGGCATTGACTTGGTGTATTTTCTTGGTTTCTTCCATGTTACTTGATTCAATCTCCAATGCTAGATGTTTGACTTAGATTTTATTGTTGTTTAGTTAGCTGTCTTATTTCTTTGGATAGATCTTAGGAATGCTGTTAGGTGATCATGCAATTTTCTACCTTGTCGATGATTTCTTTGTCCATACTTTTTGATGTTTGCTGATCGTAGATAGCTGTGCAAAGTTAGCCTGGACTTGATTTCAAAGCTACTCCAAACATTTATCTTTGATTCATGCATGTATGTGGTGGATGAAGGATAAAATATTTGTAGACCTTAGAAAATAGCACAATTCCCATGATACTGTGAAATCCTTGGTTAAGTGGGATATTGTTTTAAGAAATTGTCCATTGCAGGAAAGCCATTGTCACTATTCATAGCTAGTTGCAGACTTAGGAACTTTTCCTATCCCTCGCCTTTTTCCCTTTTTTTTTAATGATTGACCTATGCTAAGGTTCATTGCACATTGTAAAGCCAAATCCAACTACAAAATGGAGTCCAAGATTGCTGTTTGAACCTACAACCAACGCATAATAACTTCCCATCCTAAGAACTCCATTTCAAGATCCAACTTCCATGCTTTATGTCCATGCTTTGTATTTCCTGTAAGACCACCTTGTGATTCTAGCAAATCACATCAAACTACTGAGGTATCTAAGCACTGTCATGACCTGACATCCAAGAGACCTTGGGATAGTGTTCTGCAATCTTATTGTGGAAGATTATCTTTCAAGAGAGGTAGTGCACCTACGCACTGCCTATGTTGAGAAGTGCATAAAAACACCATCAACAATATATTGATATTGTGTCCACATTCAAGAGGATAATATACTCTATCATTTGTTCTAATTTCTCCTAACTATCACATTGCTCTATAATTTGTCCTTATATTATTACAACCTTGTCTTATCATTCATGAGACCCCTTACTATGCAAGATGCCCATATAACAACCTCTTCCTCTATCAACTTCTTCCTGTCAACTTATAAACTTTCCAATATGGCTTTTGTGCATTGTGCTTTGTTTTGTTGGTTCTCTAGACAATATTTCTCTCTTCTATCAACCTTTTGTTCACCATGTTATTTATGAAGGGTTTTGATAGGGGCCTTGTCATAATATTGTCCTATCCTCTTTTTTCACTCTTTAAACCATTCATTTGGACACTTCATCAACTTTTTTATTTACTATTCTAGAAATTATTGTCCTTTAAATGATTCATGTCTATTATGCAAATGTCTTATGAAGACAATTATCATGATTTTTCCTTTTGTTCCTTACATGGCTCTTATTACTCATACTACTATGCACTGTTTCTACTTTTTCCATTGCCATTATTCTATTCTATTTCGAAAAGGTCTTAGATATTAGTATCTTAAAAATTTCATTTTGTGTTCCTAATTTTCCCTAGGACTATCAACAAAAACATGTCACTTGTATAGAAATTACAAAAAAATTCCTTCTTGTTTCCTCTGGTTTTTCTATCATTATAAAATAATAAAGTTCCTTTGGACTTCAATATAATATCTCCCTCAATTATCATAGAAAAAGATCTTTGAAATAGAATTGGATTCATTAACATATCCCAAGGAACACAATAGTCCAATAACCACATATTAAACTATGAAGCAATATATAGTTCAATAATTACTCAAAATTTTGTTGTCTATATGTCATACATTATAAGCCATGACCTGCATAACTCTTCTAGTTTTTGTAATCGAATAATGTTGTTTTATTTTTATATGATGCATGTAGAGACTCCTCCTGATATTGATAGGGAAACAGAGCATGGTTTCTCTACTACAATAGAGAGCTCGATGCCTTTGACAAGGGTATGTGGAAGATTAGTAAAATTAAAATTACATTCATTGTTTTAACTATTTATTATTGAAAAAACAAATGATTATTGATTTGTACTTTAATTTATATTTGGATGGTTTCTATAGGGCTTTGTAATGCCATAGAATGAGTGTGTTGCTATTGTGAATGAGGAGAGGGATCATTTTGCAGTAGTAAGTGATTATTTTGTTAAATATTTCATTTTATATAATGTAATTTATATATATTAATGTATATCCTTATTAATGTAATAAGTATGACTACATGAAGAATTAAATAGGAGGTCCAACACTAAAATTAGAAGTAGACCACCATCATATGCATCTCCATCCCCCCAATGATCAAAGGCCACTCGTGATCTATTTTCTTTACCTGGAGGGGAATGACTATTTATTAGGGTCCTTTGTTGTATACCTACTTTGCATTTTTGGACATATATTTGTATTGCATATACATGACATTGTATGCCCATGTATGGAATTCTTGTAAGCCTATATGGCTATTTTGTATATATTTTATACTTATATCGACATAAATTTATGTATACCTATATGGCTATTTGGTTAGTACATACCTTTTTTATTGATGGTGTCAATAATTGCATTATAAATGATTATTAAAATAAATAATTAATTAATTGACATAACTGTAAATGATCAAAATGTCATTCTAAT
Organism: Sequoia sempervirens; assembly: GCA_007258455.2. Taxonomy (NCBI): domain Eukaryota; kingdom Viridiplantae; phylum Streptophyta; class Pinopsida; order Cupressales; family Cupressaceae; genus Sequoia; species Sequoia sempervirens. Next base: position 84,790 of record VDFB02270876.1, read on the forward strand.
AATCTTACAAAAATATTCTTATATTATTTCCTTGCAATAAATGAAGTGCTTTGAAACATGCTAAGATTTTTATCTCTAAAGCATGTAATGAAAACACAAGGAAAAAGAGCTAATTAAGGATCGTATGTTTAGATTTTAATTTTTTAATAATAATATGTTACCTCCATTATAGAATGACAAGCTTCAATGGATATTTGTAGATGGTTTACTTCAAATATTTAAAATCCAAGTGTATTGTGCTTCATAACTTATTTCACACTCATTTCTCCTATATTTGTTGGTTAATTATTATCTTTCCGACCCTAGTATGTGTTTTTGGTCTTGGGTGACATATTTTTGGCATATAGTTATGGAAGCAAGTTTTATACAAGACAAAGTACAAGTAATTTACACTATGTTTCCAATAATTGTATTGTAGTATATTCAAGTACCCATCCTCAAGTTGGTAAATCATTACTTCAGATTTATAGATAAATTATTCATGCCCACACTTTCCTTCATCTAAAAAAAATATATTCCTATATTGACCAAAATCTTTATGACTGCATTGAGTTTAATCAATAGATGAGACTAGTTCTTTGGTGTAGGTCATTCAATCATAAGATTATAAAGACACCTACGTTGACCAAAAATCGTAAATTGGAATTATTCTACATAGCCACCCAAACTTGATCAAATTATCAATTTACCTCTAGGGGATGAAGAATATAAACAATGCCTCTCAATAACTTTTTACAAAATGCAACTGGCACTTTTTGGAACATCTGAAACATTGTTTCCATAATGGAATTACTTGGAGATATGAAAAAGAAGATGTTATTGCATAGGGGCCCTACATGACCCTATACGTTCAAACAAAATGGTTGTAAGTGTCACGGTTTCTAAGCAATAGCTCATCAAAGTTTGATTCCCTTTCGCACTTTGATCTCTTAAGAGAAATCATTGGTGCAATGCAGACCAGAATGTTTTGGCATGTTGGGGTGTGAAACAAGACCTCCCTTAGCATAAACCTACCCATACAGACGTGTTGGAACTGTTAGTTTTGTCACATGATGAATAGAATAAAAAGTACACCACCTTGCAACTTTACACTACATGCATCTAGTGCTCTTTCCATCAATTAAAAACTCGTCACCGTGAACAAATGGATTGGAGATATGAAAAACTAAGAGAGGCTATTGTAGGGTCACCCTATATGACCTTGTACCTTTAGAAAAAATGGTTGTAAGTGTATGATTTATGAGTAACAACTCGTCAAATTTTACTACCCTTTCACACTTTGGTCTCTTAAGAGAAATCATCAGTGCAATGTAGCCCAGAATGTTATAGCATGCTAGGGTGCAAAAAAAACCTTGCCTAGCATAAACCTACTCACCTATATGTGTTGGAACTGTCAGTTTGGTTGCATGATGAACCTAACAAAATATACACCACCTTACAACTTTATAGTGTATGCATTTGATGCTTTTTTCATCAACTGAAAACTTGCCACCATAGGAAAATGGATTGGAGATATGAAAAGATGAGATAGGTTATTATAGAGGGGACCTAGATGACCTTGTACCTTCAGATGATCTGGAATAGGTCCACACTAAGAGATCAAGACTAGTTCGGCCCCAAATGCTCTAATTGTGAAATACATGAAATTTTGAGAGTGATAACTTTCTGAAAATAAATACGAATGATCTGAAATCTAGATATGTGATAGATGTCAATGTTTACATGTTATATCCTACTTTAAGAGTTGAGAAACAATAATGCGATGAAATGTGGAATGAAATACTAAAACATCTATTGAACAATGCAATAAAAGAAATGTTTTTGGTTGATACAGGTTTGCACCCATACAACATCATGTGGTGGTATCTGCACTAGGAGCTTTGAGTGCACCCGCAACTAACCTCAACAAACAAACTTTTGAGATGGCGGCTAGGAGTAGAGGGTGATACCATGGAGGAGCATCAAATGGAGCTGTTCCTAGTACCACTCCACCTACTTCGACACCTCATGTATGTACGAGTTGTTGTCAATTATGTTATGGACCTAATTAGGCTACATCCATTTCAAGTGCACGCAGAGCATCTAATGATACAAGTTCATATGTTGATTTTTGTACTACTGAGCATCACCCTATAGATCATCTGACATGGGTATAAATATACATGTACATGTTGAATTTATAACATTTTTTTAAGCACTTGCTTCTAATAAACATATATATCAAAAAATATATATATTTTAACAATCAAATTGTATGGTGTAGATGATGACCACGGGGACATCTTCTTTTCATTGATATTGTTTTGCATAGACACCAGTGCAATTTGGCAACCCATATGGGGTATTTTTATTTTTTTTAAATATATTAAATAATTTTAACTTGATTAAATAATTTGTAATTCAATCGTTAACATGTGTTGAATATTTAAGTTGGTTTAGGGAAGTCATTTGACTTCCATGTCAGATCCACTAGAGGGATTATCAAGCACTCCTCCATTGTTGAGTGTCTCACGTGAGCCACTCGTATGTCATATAGTATTAAAAAACTATAGTTACTATTTTTTATTTTGAATTCACTATATCAAATGTACATGTACTGATATTAAAAATATATTTTTATGTACAGGTTGACACAACCATGAATATGGGTATTGCACACCCATTTGATGCATGACAGTTTTAGGAGTCAACTCAATTTCATATACTAATCTGCACCAACCCTTTCCTCTATGCATCGGCAGGGTGCACCTAGCAACACGCTAATGCATGCCCTAGACCCTTTACGAAGCATTATTAAAGAATGTTTAGGGATAAGAATCAGGTTTTAAGTATAAAGAACATTTGTGGGTATCGTTAAATGCAAACTAGTGCTGAACCAATGTATTCCACAAGTCAAAAAAATGAAATCTTTTATTAAGCTCCATTATAAAAATCAAATTGAAAAAACCTTAACAATCTTAATTAACCCCTAGGTTCCTAGATTTCAATCGATAATGCATGCATAAATACTCTTGAATTCATTGGTGGATGGTTGTTACATTCTTGGCTAAATAAGGAACATTAAATGATATAGAAGCTTTTACAATCCATTCGAACTTAGTTGACAAAGGCACACTGATGTTTGATTTTCCCTCTCACTCTCATTAGCACTTGGATTTCAAGCGTATGTCGAATAGAGTTCTTGAATTTTTTGATAAATTCTTTTATATTCATCTGCTTATCAATAAACTTTTGGGTGATAGAATTCATAAGACTCCTCTCTTCTCTTTCAGATTGCTAAAGTAGTTGCTATCGAAAGTTAGGGAAATGTTGGGATTGGGATCCATTTCTACTGTGGCGGTATAACTGTTGGGATCCACTTCTACTGTGGCGGTATTTTCCGCAAGGCTAACGCATAAATACTCTTTAAGAATTGACCATAGGTGGCATCAAGGGAAGGGTTTGTGTCTCCTTTGACTGTAAAATTGTAAAATTATGCAGTTTGATGGATTCCAATTGTATGTGCACCTATTCACCATAACAACAGTTGTAATGAATAATTTTAATTTTATGATTTATTAAAAAAATTTAAGAAATAAAATTTTCATAATTTATAATATAATTTTGGTTGTGTTTTTTAATTTGATTATGTAATTTTTTTCTTCATGATTCATTTTTCTATATATTTTAGCTGACTAGCATATATATTATTTATTACTAATATATATAAAATATCCCAACAGATATCCTTCTAATGTATCTTAACCCTAGTTCTAATTGATGTCTAACCCTAATTGAATGGTAATGTATCTTGACCCTAATTATACCCTAACTATAACCCTAATTAAATAGTTATTGAATCCTAACTCTAATTAAACCCTAACACTAACCTTTATCCTAATTCGGCCCTTATCCTAACCTTAACCCTTACTGTAATTGAACGCTAACTCTAACCCTGCTTGTACCCTAACAATAACCCTAGGTTAACCATATAATTAAACCTAATTGAACCCTAATCCTAAATTAATATTAAATCTATTTGAACCCTAATCCTAAATTAATATTAAACCTAATTGAACCCTAATCCTAAATTAATATTAAACCTAATTAAATTGTAATCCTCGTTGAACCCTAGCCCTAAATGTAACACCAACCCTATCCTTAACCATAATTGTATCCATAATTAGAATTAATTTTAATTTAAAATTATGTTAATGTTAGCACTTCATATAGATTCACATGGTTAGGTTAGGGTTAGAGTTAGAATTAAAATTCGTGTTGGTGTTGAAATTAGGATTAGTGTTGCATTTATAATTAATATTAGTGTTAAAATTATATTAAAATTATTGATATTGTTAGAATTAGTGTTACAATTAGAATTAATAATGTTTTATGTAATTTACTATATAATTCAATAGTTGTTGCCATATATTTTATTGATGCAAAGTATGGGGAAGTACAAAGAGTCATATGTAAAATAATGTAGCTTTAAATAATCTTGGTTAATAAGAATTCATTAATTGTTGCCATATATTCTATTGAAGAGGAACTACAAGAAATCATATGTGAAATATTCTAAATTTAAATAATCTTGATTAGTAAGAATTCAATAATTATTGTCATATATTCTATTGAAGCAAAGTATGGAGAAGTACAAAGAATCAAACCTGAAATAATATAACTTTAAATAATCTTTGGATGTATAGATAACCATTGTGAGAAACCAATGACAATTAGAATGTATCAAAGATAGTGAAAGGTCCTATTACGTATGGAGATCCAAACCTAATGTGGTTCATTGACACTCATCAATGAAAGGTAGAATAATGAAACATAATGTGATTTTTTCTTTTTTGAACTACATGACATTTTTGTACTTCACCTTATATGGGATGATGACAATCTCAATTAAACCAAACTACCAATTAGCCTCAATTGTCACTGCAACACTTTACTCCCTCTTCAATCTATTCTCACGATTCTTCATTCCCAAACCGGTATGCAATCCTCTTCATCAAGTTTTCTCATTAAATAAATTACTATCAATATCTACAAAACAACAGTAGCTGACAGAGAAAAATAGTATGTAGAATGTAACTGTGTTTCATTTACATTTACTTCTAATGGGTATTATATTTGGTGCAAAACATTTGAAAATGGTGGATCTGGTATTACTGGATATGCCCTGTTTCATGGACTATCTATGGTCTAATTTCCGCACAGTATCATGGAGATGCCGCATATCAATTGGAAGTGATTGGTGAAGGGTTCAAACCGGTAAACCAGTTTGTGGATGATTATTTTGGATATAAGCATGATTTCTTAGGTATAGTCGCTACAATGCTAGTTGGATTTGTTGTGTTTTTCGCATTTATCTTTGCATATTGCATCAAGGTTCATACAAAACCAACAGAACAATAACTCTTAAGTATTGAGATTTAAGAATCTGAGAAAGAAAATGTCAGTATCTGGTCATACATCATGTAACTAAACAAACATGCAATTCTCCATCTTCTTGATATGTAAGCATGAGAATCACTTTTCTTATATGGTAAAAAGCACAATACTGTGGACAAAAAAGAAACCGTTAAAGGACAGACTACTTCCAATCTTTCCTTTATCTCATCAATTATGTCATATCCCTTCAGAGAACTAATATCGGGGATCGATTTGTCCTCAAATGAAAAGGTTCCATCGAACGAATCGAACGACACAGATACATCACATCCGTGTGTATTATAATGTCCAAAATTAATTTACAGGAAAATTTGAAGGTCTAGCCAGATTGAACTAAGAAAACGAGTTCAATTCTGTTACTATTACCTCAAAAAAAAGTCACGGAAGGCTAATTAGGGTTCGACGATATCAGCAGTGCCAACTTTAACCCGCCAACGAACGAATTTCTAGCGTCATTCTCCACGCAGGTGCTGATACAAACCAGAGAAATCCATTAGCCAAATATAAGTAGACATATCATGAGACCTACTTTCTTTTGTATTATTTCAAATCATCTGCAAAGTCACATACCATTTTGGGCTATTGGGTATCTAGGGCGTTACTATTACAATCGTAAACCTGGCAGATAGCCTGTACCTCTGAAAATGAGCATAGCATAGACAATATAACCACTCTAGGAAAGGTAGAGATTATAGGGCTCTATATCGTCAGATCTGATACCCAACTTCCTTGTGGATCTGGCTAGTGACTACCTTAAGTCCAAGAGTTTCCTTTAGGCCGCGGATCTTTGTTCCCTGCACATCCAGGTTGTAAATCCCTGCAACATCATCAAAGGTCATTGTCTGTGACATTTTTTAAATATCCGATTAACAAACTACTGCGACTACTTCAGTTTCTACAGAGAGAAAAAATGTATAGATCGAATTCCCCTGAGAAAATATACAATATAAAAGAAATTGAAATCAAACATGAATAATTTACAGGCGAGTCTATTCGAAAATGAAATGAATATTCTTTTATAATGCTTCGTAGAGGGTCTGGTGCGTGCGCTGGCATGCCGCCCAGCCGCACCCCACCCATGCATAGAGGAAAGTTGGACATTTCCATACGGAATGCTGGACATTTCCTTTTTTTGTTTGGAACTAGAGAAGACATTGTTTTCTGCTACATTCTCATATGTTTGAAGCATTTTAGTGATCCTCTGAATATCTTCTACTGAGACTTTCCAATCCAGCATTGAAAATGTTTTCCAAAATCTTCTTTCGCACAGAAAAGACATTCATTAAAAGATATTTCAATGCTGGATTGGAAAATCCCGATAAAGAAGACATTCAGAGAGACGTAGCAGAAATCAATGTATTCTACTGGTTCAAAACAGAAAAGAGAGGACCAAAAGAAAACAACGGTCACATTCTGAATGTAGTTCCGCACCATAGGTTCATCGTATCCAATGCCTCCATCTGCTTCATTTCCTGAACAGAAGAATGGAACCAGTTTTGCCCCATGCCCTAACTCGGCGACCACGGTAGAAGCAATACAGAATGACAACACTATCTGGAACGCTAGATCTGAGGCTGCTGCTTCTCCTCCACTATTCCGGCCAACTCGCTCACTTGTTCACACAAATGGTGTGGATGGATTGGTTAAGAGCAAATATGATGTATATATAAGAATGTTGGTGTGATATGATATTGGTGGTGCTTCCACGTATCCAGAAAACAACTAGCCGCATTGGAGGTTGTGGAACCGACAATGGTGGCGTCGACTGTAGCCGAGGAACAGATTTTTACAGGGGACGGCCCTCTTCACGAGGCTTGCTTGTTTACTCAGTTTTAATTGTAAGTTCTAGAGGCACCGCTTCTCTAACGCATGTAAATTTTTTGATGAAATAATTAAATACAAATGGGAAAGTATAACAACCTAACACATTAATTATTATTACTTAATTTTATTAAATAAATTTTGCATGTATATCAATTATGTTTTAAATATATGTCAATCAAAATTTATTATATAATATTATAAAAACTAAATATAGTTTAAAGTATTCAAAATGTTTATTTTAATTTAATATTTACAAATAAATAAATATTTTTCACCTCCTTTTTGAAATTTATAAATTATAATTATTTTTTTATATTGGCATTAATATTTATTTCGATCAATTCATTTAACTTTTGAACTATGACTATTACTTATTGTTTTTCACATGTATTTTGGATCAGTTCATTTAGCTTTTGAAGTATAACTGTCACTTCTTATTTTTCATGCCTGTTTTGGATGTGATGTTTATTAGATTTACCTCTGAGTTCTCATAGCCACAAATTATCTATTCTTTATATTGACATTATTGTTTTTTTCTGCATAAATTTGTTTAGATTTTGAAGTATAACTGTCACTTATTATTTTCCATGTGTGTTTTGGGTCTTAGGTTAATTAGGCATACCTCTGAGTTCTCAAAGCCACAATTTTTATTTATTACATGCACATTCACACATTCTACAGCATAAATTTGAGATATTATTATTTTATATATCTAGTAAACATTTCTTTATATACTCTATGAAATTTTAACTAAATTTTCTTATATATTACTTCAAGTTATTTCTTGTTATACTTAAAACATACACTAATTACTTTTACTTTTCATTTTTGGAGGTTTCTACTTTACCAAATTAATGAAAACTAATTATTTTTTTTAATAGTATCAATAATTTTAAATTTGAGATCTTCCCTCAAATTTAATTTAGACTTATTATATGTTTTGTATAGTGTTAGAGTTCATTTATATTCATGTAATCTTAGTTATTTTTGTATATATAATGTTTTTGAAAAGGAAAAAATAGGTTTTACAGGGACCTGAAACCATAGAGTTTAAACACCAAAAGATAAACAGAAAAAGTACAAACAACCAGACAGCTGTCCCAAAAAGGAAATGATAGCACCAAGAGATAGCAAGGCCCAAAAAAAGGAACACCCAAAAAAACCAGCAACTAAAAACACCATGTTACTCCATGGTATTCAGTAACTCCTCAGCTTCCTTTTCAACATCCTTCATGTCCTGTAACCCCTGCTTTAGAATTTGAGCCGCATGTGATAAAGTCGGGGTTTTCCTCTTAATGTTAGCCCTGGTACGAGTCAAAATCCCTTCACCAGCTGATCTGCTGCCTCCCCTATCCGCATCCAAATCCACAACTAGCGAACCCTTTTGGTTTTTTTCAAGATTTTCCACCATCGCATTAATGATGATGGTATTATGCCTAGCAATTTTGTGATTGTTTGCAATAGTGGCCCTAATGTTTTGTCCAATCTTGGACATGCTACACTCGATACTAGCCAATCTATCCTCCTTTAATTGCTGTCTTTTCCTCGGTAATGGAGTTTCTTGTTCATCATTATCTCTACAATTCCAACTGATCTTCTGTTCCAAATCCATGACCTTGTTGTTGAGATCAGTAACACACCCTTTCAAATCACAAACTTCTTTCTGGGTCCATTTGAGAACGGTGAACAAGCCATCCGTACTTTTTTCTGCTATACTAACCAAATCCTCAGGCTTAAGTTTGTTTAGGGCCGAATTAATTTCATCCTGAATAGGGGACTCAGAATGATCATTCCCAAATTTTCCAGAAGTAGGGGCACTAGGGGCCGATTCCTTACTAACCATGGGCTTATCAGAGAGGATTTCCATAGAATTCCCAGAATATGAAACAAGTTTCATAACAAGGTTACCTTTAAAACCAGGGGACAAACCCGGAGTAGGGAAACCAGGAGACGGCTGGGGATTAAGACAGGGTGGTGAAGCAAAACCCAGACTAGGGCACTCATGTTGAGGTTGCAGCTTAGGACAAGACAGCGGGGCAGATTCCTTAAGGGTTATCCAACAAGACAAGGACTGGGGAGCAGTGGTGTCATGACCAACAAGAGTACAAGCAGGGGGGGCCAGGGTTCAATCTCCCTACTACTCTCAGTCTCCTCATCATCCAGCTCTTCAATTTCAACAGTTTTAGGCAAAGCAGGTAAATTTTGAAAATGCTAAAAAATGAGCCTAACAAGACCAGGGTGAATAATAGCATTCCTCCTAGGGTTTCTTTCCACATCATCAAGGCAATTCTTCAAAGAAGAAAATAAATAAAAAGGCAGAGATATACGAACCTTATGATGGAAATGGTTCAAAATGGCAAAGTGGTAGCCATAAACTCTAGTAAAGCGCCCGTCAACCGTGATATATTCCATGATAACTCTTAAAACTTTCCTCCAGATAGACTTGATGGACTCCACATCAAAGTAGCTATTAGCAACCTTAACCATCTTCGCTTTCTCCTTATCTTTTTTGGGAAATTTAATGACCGCTTCATCAGAGAATCGTCGGTCACGATAGAATTTAACACCCTCAATTTAAAAACAATAATATTATTGTATTTTTTAACATTGAAATTATAGTTATTTTTAAAAAGGAAATATCTTCATCTTGCTTTAGGGTTTTATATTGAACTTTTTTTCAAAAAATTATAAAAATTCATTTTTATTTTATGTACTTTTAATATAGGGTAAAAAGGAATTTCTAAAGGGTGTTAGCCCTTGTACAAAAGGGAACTAAGAAGAAACAACAAAATGAATTTTCTAAAGCAATATTAAAGAAATAAAACAAAACAACATACATCATTTTATGTATTAGAGGCCAAAATAAAAAGCAATTTCACCCAAAATATATAAAAATTATAATTTGTTTAAAGAGACACAAGGAGTGATTCTCCCACTCAATTGAGAAGTCGCGAGATCTTAACAAAACTTGATGAAGAGTTCTTGGAAGAATGCATCTTTAAACTAATTGTGGACAACCACCACTCTAGGCACCTTACTTTTTACCCTTAGGGATCTCCTCTAAGTAGCAATCAAATTATTTGAGAATGTGTACTACAATAGATAATGAACTATATCTCTACACCGTTCATCTAAAGTAATGTTCTCTTGGAAATATTATTGGAATTGAACCATAGATATTAGGGGCTAGGAATGCTAAGTCTCTTTTGCTCGATTAGGGTCTTTCACCTAATGGAAAGAGATAGATCTCACACCCAAAATCTAGGTGGTTCACTCAATCTAATGTATGTATGATGGATTTATGATTAAATGCAATGCTATAAATTAAAATAAGTCATAAAATTGATTGATTATGAATGCAAAACTTAAGAAATGTAACTTGTTTGAAAACACATTATGATATGCAGAAAACACCTAGAAATGAATACAAATTACAATAGAACTTGACGAAATTGAAAGTATGCACGTGGAATATGGATAGAGACTAAAAATTCCTTATAGAATGTTGATAATGTTGATTTTCAGGCCTGGTGGGACTCATTCGCTATTCTGGGTGAATTAGTCTCAGTTCTACAAAACTATTCTAGAACCCGTTTCGGACAAACGTGTATCTAAAAATGCAAAAAACTCAAAATTGGCCCAAAAGTGGGACTCATTTTCCACTCATGGTGAATGAGTCCAGTTTTGAATTTTTGAATATTCAAGAAAGGAATTTGGGGCCCTCAGTCTACACTTTAATTCTCTACAGGTGTCTGGTTCTGAAACTCTGATTTCTAAACTTGAAAATGAGTTTTTGCTGATATTTTGACTTGCTGAATGAAGAGAAGACTTGAGAAACCTTGTAAATTGACCTCCAACGATTTCCAAGCTTCCAAGAGTCCTAAATTTGCAAACACTCAAGAAGAGAAGAAGAAATGTTTGATGTTAGGGCATGGGGGTTTGCCTTGGTCAAACCCCTTTTAGGTAATTAAACCAAAATGATGAAAGAATGAGATGAACCATGCAATAATGGAGTTGATTACCTTTCCATGATGTTTGATCTTGAAATTCTGCAACAAAACATGAAGAATCTACCCTTGAATGTCTTAACATTGATATCTTGATGCCTTGAAATGATAAAACCCTAAGTTGCTTAACTTGAGATTGAAGATTGGTGAATGAATGAATGATAACAGATGTGAATTTGTGTTAAAATACTTATATTTATAGGAATTTCACCTATTTTACTTGTTAATACCTCATCACAGACCGACATGAAGAAATAATAAACTTTAATTTCACTTTTTTCCTGCTCAAAAGTCAAAATTAGGCCAAATGGGACTTATTCGCCACACATGGTGAATGGGTCCCACAGAGGCTATTTTGACAACTAAGATGCTATGAGATAAGGAAATAAGGTTTAAATGACAACTTTATCAGGTATTTGATCAATTTAAGCCTCGGGATGCACAATATGGGTTAATAGGGGCCTATTAGTGATGATGTAAAGGTCAATTAGGGCTTGGGACACAAAAATCAATGTGAAAGTGTGATTAAATGCACTTTACAACACTAAAATGGGGTCCACACAGCCTAGGAAGGCAGAAGAACCAATGTGAATGTGCAAGACACATTACAACACTAGTTTAATATTAAGTTTCATTTACAAGCCTTCTAGATTGATGTGATAATGTCATTAAACATATTTTTATAATGTTCAATTAGGGAGAAACGGATTCATTAAGTCTAGAAAGGTGTGAAATTATTTTACAACACTTTACAACACCTTTACAAGACATCAATAAAAGCATGTTATTCAATTTGCAAGGGTCCAAGACCTAGTGTGGATGCATAAAATGCCTCACAACACCTAAATCAAGGCCTCATTAATTCCTATTTATCATGAATTATTCCCATGTCAAGCAAGAGGTCTATTTTTCTACGGTACATTTAGCCCCCACTTTAGTGAGAGGATGAACTTGCTTCAAACTTACACTAAAGTAGACATTCAAGAGAGATCCGAGTGTACAGATGTAAATGACAAAGAATGAAAAAGATCAAAGGACGTTGCGCAAGCCCCCAAGATCAAAGATCCTAAGTCAAACCAACAAGATAAAAAAGCATGCAATGGAAAGAACTAGAAAGATGAAAATGGAAAGGTGGATCAAGCTTCGATCATTTGTCTAGCTAGTTGTGGATCAGATCTAGGCTATTTATCCAAAAATGCATACACACTTTGGGGCGACAGAACTTTTGGTTGTCTGTCGGGTGAGATGTCTCAAAAGGTGAGAAGCATGCACTCACAAACACATTGGTGGCTATGGGGAAATTCATGCCTCAGAATGGGCTTCCCGCTCAACCATATCAAAGCTATGCCTCCCGATAACTTTAATAGGGTGCCACAAAGGAAATGTTGGTTCGATCCCTATGAGGTAAGTAAGACTTCGTATGCTTGACACTCATAGACATTGTTAATGCAAAATAGTGTAAGGAATGTCCAAAGGGATTTTTTTTTGTTCATGCAAGGTCTTGTTGATGTATTTTTTATGCACTTTTCAACACAAACAGTGCGTAGGTGCACTACCTCTCTTGAAAGACAATCTTCCACAATCAGATTGCAGAACACTATCTCAAGGTCTCTAATGTCAGGTCTTGATAGTGCTTGGAATATCTCAGTTGTTTGATGTGATTTGCTGGAATCACAAGGCGGTCTTACAGATGAGTAACAAAGCATGGGAAGTTGGGTTTGCAAATGTAGTTTCAAAGTGTTGAAAGTGAAATAACAGTGGCTGTCTACTCAAAATAACAAGTTGAAACTCATCAAATTCATCAGATTTAGCTTCATGGTGATGCTTTGGGTCCTACTCTAACCAAGGATTAAAAGAAACAGCAAAAGGAGAAGGGTTAAGATAGCTATTCTAATCCTAAGCTACGAATGAATAGTAACAATGGTGGCTACTAAAGTAGACAGGCTTCCTAAACTGGGTTTTGCTTGGCCAAGAGAAACCTACAGTTGCACAAAACTAGTGCAATCTTCTAAGGACTGCAAATTTTCAAATTGCATACACACACCATGTACATGCAATCGAACTAAGTTGCAACAATAAAGGAAAGAGGCTCAGACTAGCTTTTCAAAGTGATTCATCATCAATGAACCACAAAAAGCATGAGCTGGAAGTTCATCAAATACTAAAACAACAAACACCATCACCACTCCCATTCAAGAAACTAACACTAAAACTAACATGGAAGGTGAACAATGCATACATAAAGATAAAACTCAAAAGGAACACCCATAAATCATGCAATGTTGCTTTCTATTGTTGTAGAATGTCTTTACATCAATTTTCCAACCCTTACAAATGAGGGGCAAGCCCCTATTTATAGTTTTCCAAAGCTCAAATGAATGGCTAGGATTCAATTACATCGAATGGCCCAGATTCAATTACATTAGGGTTTCACCTACCCCAAAATATTCAACAATTAAAAATACATTCCTTGTCTTTTCCCTGTTTTGTCATCTAGTGCTAGTTACTGTAGCAATTTTGTCATTTAGCTGATTTCCTTTTTCACTGTAGCTAAAACTGCCTGAAAGTTGTCTTTTGCTTGATGTGCTTGCAGTGTTCTTCCTTTGATCAAACGAGTTTGTCGATGATTGGCATCAATGGATTGGTGGCTCCTGATTCGGGCAGAAAGCTCCTTAGAAATCATCATCATCTGGAAAAAGGTAGGACAACTCCCTCAATGGGCCTCTTCGATAGACCTATGGAAGGCTTCTTGACTCCTGCAAACACGAAGTGTCGTAAGTGCATTTATACATGCGTTGAGGAAAATGTCAATCAAACCTACAAATTCCCTGTTAGATCTATCCATGCATCATCAAAATATCTTGATATTCATATTTGGAGCTCATTTGGACCATAAACATTAATGTGTGCTTCAAGGGTGCGAGCGTCAGAGGGCGGAAGAAAGCCAGAAGGCAGACCGTGGATGGAAGCCAAAACAGCCGGGAAGAAGGCAGGCTCCCGGATGTTCAAAACAGTCGGGAAGGAGGCAGGCTCCCGGATGTTATAAATAGCTAGGAAGAAGGGAGGCTCCTGGATGTTCAAAACGGCCAAGGAGAGACGGACTTCCAGAAACAGCCATGGAGCACCCGGGCTCCGGAGGCCGGGAAGGAGGTGGCCGCCGAAAGTTCCAAAATGGCCACGAAGAGGCGGACCCCAGAAACGGCCACGGAGGGGCTGGGCTCCTGAGGCCAGGAAGGAGGTGGCTGTTGGAAGGTCCAAAATGGCCACGGAGAGGCGGAGCCCCGGAAACGGCCACGAAGGGGCCGGGCTCCGGAGGCCAGAAGGAAGGTGGCCGCTGGAAGTTCCAAAATGGCCACGGAGAGGCGGAGCCCCGGAAACAGCCACGGAGGGGCCGGGCTCCGGAGGGCAGAAGGGAGGTGGCTGCCAGAAGTTCCAAAACGGCCACGGAGAGGCGGAGCCCTAGAAACGGCCACGGAGGGGCCGGGCTCTGGAGGCCAGAAGGGAGGTGGCCATTGGAAGTTCCAAAATGGCCATGGAGAGGCAGAGCCCCGGAAACGCCCACGAAGGGGCCGAGAAGGAGGTGGCTGCTAGAAGTTCCAAAATGGCCACGGAGAGGCGGAGCCCCGGAAGCGGCCACAAAGGGGCCAGGCTCCAGAGGCCGGGAAGGAGGTGGCCAACGGAAGTTCCAAACCGCCACAGAGAGGCGGAGCCCCAAAAGGCCACGGGCCGCCCGGCGGGAAGGAGGTGGCCGCCGAAGGTTCCAAAATGGCCACCTGAGAGGCTAAGCCCCCTGCAACCTGTCACCTGAGGGTCTGCCTGGGAGGTCGGGAGGGAGGTGGCTGGGACGTGAAGTTCCAAATGACCACGTGAGAGGCGAGTTCTGGAATGGCCACTCTGAGGGGCCTGCCCCGAGGCCAAGGGAGTGGGTGGTCATGTGGTTCCAAATGCACTAAGAGTATGGAGTTCTAAACGGCCATGGGAGGGGCTCTGCCCAGAGGGCTCTGGGGAGGGAGGTGGGTCGTTTTAGTTCCAAACACTTAACCAAACTTTGACGAAACCTTGGCAGTTTTTTTAAACACATCAAACACATCCCAGATCCAAAAAAGGGTGACCCCAAAGTCAAAAATGAGGAAACGGGAGCAACGGGGGTCCACAGATGTTTCCAAACAGCTAAGGAGGAAGGAAATTCAGGAGGGAAAGTTCCGAAACCATCGAAACTTAACCAAACTTTGACAAAACCTTGGCAATTCATTTACGTACTTCAAACACATCCCAGATCCAAAAAAGAGTGACCCCAAAGTCAAAAATGAGGAAACGAGAGCGACGGGGGTCCACAGATGTTTCCAAATAGCTAAGGAGGAAGGGAATTCCAGAGGGAAAGTTCTGAAATGATCGAAACTTAAGCAAACTTTGACGAAACCTTGGCAGTTCACTTAGGGACCTCAAACACATCCCAAATCCACCAAAAAATTAGGCTCAAAATCAATAATGTGGAAATTGGACCGACGGGCGTCCACGTATGTTTCCAAAGAGCAAGAACAAGATAAAAGGAAAAAAAGGGGACAAATGACTTCATTTCTCCGCAGATTTGAATACCCCAAGTAGGTGAATTTGGGTAGGGGATTTGATCGTTTGAAGGCACATGACCAATTTGGGCTTAGAAATGGGGCACGTAAAACAAGATAGGAGCAAAGCAGCTGTCAGGAGCAAAAAAAAGGGGGGGTCCCTGCCTACGGCGGGGCGTGTGTGCAAAACATGCACAACAAATGGCGACTTGTTGGGGAAATTCTCCAGAGCATTTTGATGACAAACTGGAATCACGAACCCAGAATCTCTGGTTCCGACCTTCATGCTAGGGCAAACAGACCAGACGCCCAACCAAAGGATCAAAACCATTAGCCAATCCAACCTTCAATATGCTAAAAATCCAAGTGTTTGCAATTGTGTTAATTCCCATTTTTCAGTTGCTATAGGAACCCAAGCTCCGTTTAGTTAAGCTACCTAGTTTATTCTAACTCCAAAAGCATATGGGACATTGCCTCGCTGCCAGTCAGGTGTCCATAGCCCCGACAAGGTTGTCACTGTGATTCTCCTGAACATTGCTCTACTACCAGCCAGGCATCCATAGCCCCGGTAGAATTGCTCGGATACCCCTGAAAAGTTGAATTTTCTCTTTCTTTTAATTTTTAGTGTTTTCTTTCTTTCTTTCTTTTCTCTTTTCAGGTCTTTTATTTCAACCCGCAAGCATTGAAGCTCGTGCTCAGGGCTGAGAATCACAGTGGTGCTAGAGTATAATTTTAGATTTTTCACTTAACTAGACTTCACAAAAGGCTCTATAGTGACCGTCAAATTCTTAAAATGTGTAAGAGCTATAAGATTTCAGAATACGTCAGAGTCGGACTAAACCAACAACTTATCCTCTTTGAATCAAACACCTAGATCACTTGACACTAACAGAAGACCTTCACCATCCACTCTGAAGACTTGATTAGAGTTTGACAAAGAAATATGTAGAACAACCCCAGGCAATAAGTATGGTTGTTGTGCGCACAAATGTACCCAGCTAAAAGCAAAGGGACCTCGAGCAAAACAGCAGCAAAGCAAAAGAAAACAAAAAGCAAACAACCAACAAAGCAAGAAAACTATACACACCAACTAACCTAAGGAAAGCGAGAAAGTAGAGTATTTACAAGAAACCTATACTACTCAAAACGGGCTATGTACAAAGATATTTACAAAGCACTATTTTCACGCAAGGTGAGTTGACATTAACACTCATTGTATTTCGTAATGCATGCACAAGCAAACAGGCAATCATCATCGTTCTTAACCATGCAAATTTATCTTTATATTCTGAAAAAAGAAATTCAATGTTGCAGCACTCAAGTTCAACCACGTCATCATGAAAAATCAGCAATTGAGGAGGCTCGTTGAACCCATGGTTAATCCATAAACATGTTTTTTTTCCCTCGTTCCCATAATCAAAATAATAAGTGAAATTATGAGAAATAATAGGGGCAAGGAAGGATAAAACCTGGATGTCGTCACACGGAGGTGGCAGCGTTGGATAGTCGAGAGCAAGCATAACATCCTTGATCGTTGCATTGGCAGCCTCGGGAAGGCGCAGTGGAGGGTGCATCACTTTGGACCTTAAGCTTGCATAAGGCTGGGAGGACGGGGCAGCAAACAGCTCTTCCAAGGTATGAGCAAGATCCACAGTCCCAATTGGTTGTTCTTGAAGGAGGAACACCTCACCTTGTTGATCATCTGTAATCTTGGTGCCCTTTTCATGGTCGTCTTCAAAAGGTAGCATGCTGTCCCATTTCCCTTCCCAAGTGTTTACCTGATTTTTGTGACGTTCAGTGTCATGGGATGATGACATGCATGAATCTGTCTCATTGCAGCTCTCTGGTTGTGAAGGAAAATTTGCAAGGATTGAGGCGGAAGGACCCTCAGTTGCAGCTCGCGGTTGACCAAGCTCGTTGTATTTGTTGGCAGCGATCGAAACACCTCCACCTTTATCTTCTTCCTTTTGTTGTTCATGTATCTCCTCATGGCGCCCACTTGTTTCCTCTTGGTCACTGTCGCTATAAATGGAGAAAGAGCTCCTCTCCCAATCTGGAAACTCTAGTGCATCATTGTTCAAGGGCTCAAGGAGTATGTATTCATCACTACCATCTTCTAGGATGTGCTCTTCCTCGACATGAGCATACCTCCATAGTGCAGCTCCCAATGGAAAGAAGTCATCAATTGATGGAACCTCATCAAGGGGACCAAAGTCTACTACACAATTTCCCTCTGAAGACTCACCAAAAAGTCCATCGTCCATGGTACACAACTACTCTTCAAGAGGAAGAACTTATTGGTGACTGGTGGACAACATTCCCGCTTGATCTACTTCATCGCTCGGAAGTCCGAGACTATATTGTTGTCCTTCTATTGCTGCCCCAACATCCTCTTGAGGTCCACCTTCAACTGAGCCATCACTTAACTCAGGCTCTTGGTCTTCTACTTCGATTTGAGCAGCAAGTAGAGGAAATCGGGCACTTGGCTGCCTTGCTTGTTCTTTGATTTGTTTGATGGCTTCTTGGCCTAGTTTACATGTGAGCTATGAATGCGATGAATCATGGAGTCGACACCAATTTGGGAGCAGCAATATCTCCAAATCCACTTGGTATTTCAGCTCCGACCAATCCTTTGCTAATTTGGAGACGAGTTGGTCATATCTTTCTGCTACTGGGTTCTCATCATCATTCGAAAAAGAAGCTTGATGGTAGATAGCCATGGCGAGTGGTTGTTCCCACTTCCCAAAATCTGCATTTTCAGATGCTTGATCCTTTTCATTCATGAAGGAGAGGTCCTCTAATCTAATCTCGCTTATTTCTTTTCCATCATGATCTATTGTCCCAAGGCTGTCAACCTTTTCCTCTTTCTGATTTTTAACATCTTCATTTGCTGCCCCAGCATACACTGCTGCAAACTCTTTTGATTCATCTTCGACTGCCAATCCCTCTTCTAGAGTAGGGGACTGCCTTTCTTCAACGGAGGAACAAATTTTTGATCTGTTTCTAGCTGATTGTTCATCAAGGCAGCTTATTGTCCTAAGGAAATTAGCCTCTTCCTTTTGGATCTGATCCTCTATGTCTGTTGTCCCAGCACTAGCCTGTGTCAGATTTCTTGATTCATCTGTGGTGTGTTGTCCTCGAGCTTCCAACAACTTTCCCACCTCATGGGATGAGTCCCCTTTACTAGGAGATGGCTGATCCAACTTGTTCACATGATCCTTGAATTGGGCGATGACATTTGTGCATGATGAGCAAGTGAATTCAGAGTGGGGTGCATTGTGAAATCTGCACCAACTTGACATTAGTACCTCCTCCAATTTTGGTCCATCTTTGCTGCCCAAACATCTTTGGATCGGCTCCTTGAAAGCGTTAATTGCCATGGTTTGCAATTCCTCTTCCAGATTTTCAGGAGCCAAGGGCTGGTATATTTCCCAAAAGGGAATTTCTCCTTGTAAGACCTCAATTATGTCCAAGAATGTTAGACACCCCAATTCACTATGCCTGCAAGTGCAATGGATCCAACATCTATCCGCCAACGCGAATTGCTACAATGGCTTCTTCAACCTCTTATTCAAATGTGCATGTAACTGAGTGATGTTGATTTGCAAATGCTGCTCCATTTTGACTCAGCTCTTGTTTGCCTTCAAAATTTTCTAATTTTTGAATTAAAGAGATCTCCTATCTTAGATTTCTTCCTGAATGTTCCTTTCTCAACTTCCAACTTTCAGCTTCGTAGCCTCAACATGTCAAGCCCTCCTTCTAGTGCCAGTTCTGTTGATGTGTTTTTTATGCACTTTTCAACATAGGCAATGCGTAGGTGCACTACCTCTCTTAAAAGACAATCTTCCACAATCAGATTGCAGAACACTATCCCAAGGTCTCTAATGTCAGGTCTTGACAGTGTTTGGAATATCTCAGTTGTTTGATGTGATTTGCTGGAATCACAAGGCGGTCTTACAGATGAGTAACAAAGCATGGGAAGTTGGGGTTGTAAATGCAGTTTCAAAGTGCTGAAAGTGAATGAACAGTGGCTGTCCACTCAAAACAGCAAGTTGAAACTCATCAAATTCATCAGATTTAGTTTCATGGTGATGCTTTGGGTCCTACTCTAACCAAGGATTAAAAGAAACAGCAAAAGGAGAAGGGTTAAGAAAGTTATTCTAATCCTAAGCTACGAATGAACAGTAACAATGGTGGCTACTAAAGTAGACAGGCTTCCTAAACTGGGTTTTGCTTGGCCAAGAGAAACCTATAGTTGCACAAAACTAGTGAAATCTTCTAAGGACTGCATATTTTCAAATTGCATACACACACCATGTACATGCAATCGAAATAAGTTGCAGCAATAAAGGAAAGAGGCTCAGACTAGCTTTGCAAATTGATTCATCATCAATGAACCACAAAAAATATAAGCTGTAAGTTCATCAAATACTGAAACAACAAACACCCTCACCACTCCCATTCAAGAAACTAACACTAAAACTAACATGGAAGGTGAACCATGCATACATAAAGAGAAAACTCAAAAGGAACACCCATAAATCATGCAATGTTGCTTTCTATTGTTGCAGAATGTCTTTACATCAATTCTCCAACCCTTACAAATAAGGGGCAAGCCCCTATTTATAGTTTTCCAAAGCCCAAATGAATGGCTAGGATTCAATTACATTGAATGGCCCAGATTCAATTACATTAGGGTTTCACCTACCCCACAATATCAGCAATTTAAAATACATTCCTTGTCTTTTCCCTGTTTTGTCATCTAGTGCTAGTTACTGTAGCAATTTTGTCATTTAGCTGATTTCCTTTTTCACTGTAGCTAAAACTGCCTGAAAGTTGTCCTTTCTTGATGCTTGCAGTGTTCTTCCTTTGATCAAACGAGTCCATCGATGATTGGCATCAATGGATTGGTGGCTCCCTGATTCGGGCAGAAAGCTCCTTAGAAATCATCATCATCTAGAAAAAGGTAGGACAACTCCCTCAATGGGCCTCTTCGATAGACCTATGGAAGGCTTCTTGACTCCTGCAAACATGAAGTGTCATAAGTGCATTTATACACGAGTTAAGGAAAATGTCAGTAGAACCTACAAATTCCCTGTTAGATCTATCCATGCATCATCAAAAAATCTTCATATTCATATTTGGAGCTCATTTGGACCATAAACATTAATGTGTGCTTCAAGGGTGCGAGCACCAAAGGGCAGAAAGACAACAAAGAAAGCCAGAAGGAAGACAGCGAATGGAAGCCAAAATAGCCGGGAAGAAGGCAGGCTCCCGGATGTTCAAAACAGCCGGGAAGGAGGCGGGCTCCCGGATGTTCAAAACAGCCAGGAAGAAGGGAAGCTCCTGGATGTTCAAAACAACCAAGGAGGGACGGACTTCCAGAAACGGCCATGGAGGACCTGGGCTCCGGAGGCCGGGAAGGAGGTGGCCACCGAAAGTTCCAAAACAGCCACGGAGAGGCAGAGCCCCAGAAACGGCCATGGAGGGGTCCGGCTCCGAAGGGGAGAAGGAGGTGGCCGCCGGAAGTTCCAAAACGGCCACGGAGGGCGGAGCCCCGGAAGCGGCCACGAGGGGCCGGGCTCCGAAGGCTGGAAGGGAGGTGGCCGCCGGAAGTTCCAAAATGGCCATGGAGAGGCAGAGCCCCATAATAGCCACGGAGGGGCTGGGCCCGGGCCGGGGAGGTGGCCAAAGTTCCAAAATGGCTACGGAGAGGCAGAGCCCCTAAATCCACGCAGGGGCGGGCTCCAGAGGCCGAAGGGAGGTGGCCACCGGTTCCAAAACGGTCATGGAGAGGCGGAGCCCCTAAATAGCCACGGGGGCCGGGCCCGAGGCCGGGAAGGAGGTGGCTGCCAGAAGTTCCAAAACTGCCACGGAGAGGCGGAGCCCCGAAACGGCCACGAAGGGGCCGGGCTCCAAAGGCCGAGAAGGAGGTGGCCGCCAAAAGTTCCAAAACGGCCACGGAGAGGCGGAGCCCCGGAAATGGCCACGAAGGGGCCGGGCTCCGGAGGCTGGGAAGGAGGCGGCCGCCGGAAGTTCCAAAACGGCCACGGAGAGGTGGAGCCCCAAAAACGGCCATGGAGGGGCCAAAATGGAGGTGGCCGCTGGAAGTTCCAAAATGACCACGGAGAGGCGAAGCCCCAGAAATGGCCACGGAGGGCCAGACTCTGGAGCCCGGAAGGGAGGTGGCCGCTGGAAGTTCCAAAACAGCCCCAGAGAGGCGGAGCCCCGGAGATGGCTATGGAGGGGCCGGGCTCCGGAGGCCGGAAGGGAGGTGGCCGCCGGAAGTTCCAAAACAACAAAAGGGCGACAAAGCTCCAAAACCACCAAAACTTAACCAAACTTTGACGAAACCTTGGTAGTTCATTTAAACACATCAAACACATCCCAGATCTAAAAAAGGGTGAACCCAAAGTCAAAAATGAGGAAACGGGAGCGACGGGGGTCCACAGATGTTTCCAAACAGCTAAGGAGGAAGGGAATTCCGGAGGAAGAGTTTCAAAACCATCGAAACTTAACCAAACTTTGACGAAACCTTGGCAATTCATTTACGTACTTCAAACACATCCCAGATCCAAAAAAGAGTGACCCCAAAGTTAAAAATGAGGAAACGGGAGCGACGGGGGTCCACAGATGTTTCCAAATAGCCAAGGAGGAAGGGAATTCTGGAGGGAAAGTTCCGAAACCATCGAAACTTAACCAAACTTTGACGAAACCTTGGCAGTTCACTTAGGGACCTCAAATACATCCCAAATCCACCAAAAAGTTAGCCTCAAAATCAATAATGTCAAAATCAGACCGACGGGGGTCCACAGATGTTTTCAAAGAGCAAGAACAAGACAAAAGGCAAAAAAGGGGACGGATGACTTCATTTCTCCGCAGATTTGAATACCCCAAGTAGGTGAATTTGGGTAGGGGATTTGATCGTTTGAAGGCACATGACCAATTTGGGCTTGGAAATGGGGCACACAAAACAAGACAGGAGCAAAGCAGTTGTCGGGAGCAAAAAAAAAGAAAAGGGGGTCCCTGCTTGTGGCGAGGCGTGTGTGCAAAACATGCACAACAGGTCTCATCTTAGGGGACATTGTGCTTAACGTCTCTAAGAGAGGATGTGTCAAGAGAAGTTTCACACTCCTTGAGAGAATCAAGCCCAATGACTCTACCAAGAAAAGGACGCGTCGCAAGAAGAAAGAAATTACATAATGAAAATGTGAGTGGTGATGTATTCCCCAACTTTAAAGTGGTTGTGAGCACCAGTACTGTGAGAAATTGCTTTAAAGTAGAAGAAGGAGAAATGAGAGCTTACTCGAAAATCACTATGCCAAGTCATATATTTTTTAGAAGATACATCATGAAAAAGGGAAGTATGTCACATGTGAGCCAACATAAGGTATGGAATTCACATCCCAAGCTTGCTCTTATATGTTCATGAAAGGTTAATGACTAGCCAAAGGAGGCAACCATGAGTGACACATGAGGACAAGGCTACTAAAACCCCTTGACTCCACTGAGTGCAGGAAAAAGGTGAGCCGAAAAAATTGATGAAATGTAGGTGAGAGTGAAAATCAGTATCAATTGGATGAATTAAGTGCCCCCATAGAGGGAAGCATACCAAACTCTTGAACATGTTGGAGTTTACGACTCAAAGCTTTACATTCATTACTAGAATGACCATGAACTCTATGATCGGTGTAGAATGAAGTATTGGAATAACATTTCTTTCGAGTTCTTGGAGGGAGAGAGATCAAGTGATCTTGGAGGATTCTCGATGAGACACCCTCTTGATCAATGGTAGAAGGTGGTGTTGTGGTTGGCATCAAAGATACATCTTGCTTAGTATGAGTTGTCATATCTATGCAAGTTTCTTTAGATTGTTATATTTTGGTCTCTCCTTTATAGGAGGGTGTAAAGTCTAACCAATTCAATTCGTGAGTGTTTTACGTGACGACATTGACATTAAGCGAAGGTGCATTGGTTTTTTTCATATTTTTTAAAGTGTAATTTGTAATACAACTAATGTTGATGAGTTGAGGATGAATGACTAGTAAGGATGATGTAGGAGTTTGTTTTATGAGATTGTTGATGTTGAGTGAAGGTTTGATTGTCTTCATCAAGGAACAATAACCAAGACCATGGGTTGTTTGTTGTGTGTTAAGCTTTATAGGGTTGTGGATACCTTTTTCTCAAGCACCACATCCTTTGCCACTATATCTAAGTTGTTTCATGAGGTCATAACCTTTTCCATAAAGTTGCTTCATTGCTTTTGGGTTGGGTGGTGATTGTTGATAAGCATTTTCAAAGGTGGTTGTGTGGTTTTATTCTCTGTCTAAAGTGGTTGAGTAGGATTCTTGCGAAAGGTCATCTAAATTTTGTGTTGACATTATTGTTGGTTGTTCTTATTTCTCATCTTTCTTTTGTGTGATTATGTATTCACCCATAAATGATGGTGTGAATTCTAAGGACCCACAATCGTCACTAAATAATTTAGACACTTATTCCTCATTGTTTTTTCTATTTCAAGAGGGTCTATATTGGATGTTGGAATCAATGTTTTTAGAGGACTTGTAGCTCCTTTTTCAAGGTACACACAACTTTCAGGCTCGAGGTCTATTTCAACTTGATAAATTTTATTGTTATAGGCATATTTCATTATACGATGAAGGGTCGAAGGGACTGCATTCATCTCATGAATCCATGGTCTACCTAAAAGAAGATTATATGAAAGATCATAAGGCATGACATGAATAGGAGTTTGCAAAGTAGCCACCCCAACTGTAATAGGAAAAGTGATTACACCAAGCAATTGCTTTGTTGTGTTATCAAATCCTTGAACAAATACGGAATCGGGTCTTATTTGTGACTTACCAACATGTAATCGATCAAGGAGATTCACACTACACACATTAAGGGTAGAACCATTATCAATAAGGTTTCGCTTTATCCCTATCTGATTGTGAGGTGAAGGGGGACAACTAAGATTCTCATGATCTTCACAAAATAGCTTTTCTAACATCAAAGTATCATCTTCATAACAAGGAGAGATACTAGGAGAAAAAGAAATTGTAATGTCATGGTCATCTAAGGTTATGTTATGGTGGTTGTGAATGATACTAGGAGGCTTAGGAAGCACATAAATGAGGTTTCTGAAGCTGTAACAGTCAACTAAAAATCTAGAAAGGGATTAATTTACCCAACATGGCGAATGAGTCCCAATACTGGTTTTTTTGCAAAATTATTAGAAATTTTGAATTGTTTTTTTATGGTTTTGATGTAGTATGATGCAGACCTAAGATGGAGATGCAAAATTTTAGATATTTTTAAGGAAATTATATGAAAAAATGCAAACTAAATGACATTTTCACTAATGCAAGTTTTTGAAACCCTAGAATGCAAAACAATGCAAAATCTAATGCATGCAAGTTATTGCTAGGATGATAATGGACACAAAATCAGAAAAGAAAATGTTCTAAAATAATTTTCACCAAAATGAACCATAGATTTTAGGGGCTAGGAATGTTAAAGTCTCTTTTGCTCAATTAGGGTCTTTCACCTAATGGAAAGAGATAGATCGCACACCCAAAATCTAGGTGGTTCACTCAATCCAACGTATGTATGATGGATTTATGACTAAATGTAATGCTATAAATGAAACTAAGTGATAAAATTGATTGATTATTAATAGAAAACTTAAGAAATGTAACTTGTTTGAAAACACATTATGATATGCAAAAAACACCTAGAAATGAATACAAATTACAATAGAACTTGACGAAACTGAAAGTGTGCACCTGGAATATGGATCAAGACTGGAAATTCCTTCTAGAATGTTGTTGGTGCTGATTTTCAGGCCTGGTGGGACTCATTTGCCATTTTGGGCGAATTAGTCCCAGTTCTACAAAACTGTTCCAAAACCCGTTTCAAACATAAGGGTATCTAAAAATGTAGAAAACTCAAAATTGACCTAGAAGTGGGACTCGTTCTCCACTCATGGTGAATGAGTCCACTTTTGATTTTTGAATATTCAAGAGTGGAATTTGGGGCTCTCGGTCTGCACTTTGATTCTCTACAGGTGTCCGCTTCTGAAACTCTAATTTTTGAACTTGAAAATGAGTTTTTGTTGATATTTTGACTTGTTGAATGAAGAGAAAACTTAAGAAGCCTTGGAACTTGATCTCCAATTATTTCCAAGCTTCCAAGAGTCCTAAATCTGCAAACACACAAGAAGAGAAGAAGAAATGTTGGATGTTAGGGCATGGGGGTTTGCCTTGGTCAAACCCCTTTTAGGTAATTAAACCTTGAAATGATGAAAGAATGAGATGAAGCATGCAATAATGGAGTTTATTACCTATCCATGATGTTTGATCTTGAAATTCTATATAAAAACATGAAGAATCTTCCCTCGAATGTCTGAAAATTGATATCTTGATGCCTTGAAATGATAAAACCCTAAGTTGCTTGACTTGAGATGGAAGATTAGTGGATGAGTGAATGATAAGAGATGTGAATTAGGGTTAAAATACTTATATTTATAGGAATTTCACCTATTTTACCTATTAATACCTCATCATAGGCCGACATGAAATAATAAACTTTAATTTCACTTTTTTCCCGCTCAAAGGTCAAAATTAGGCCAAATGGGATTGATTCGCCAAAAATGGCGAATGGGTCCCACCTGGATTGGAATAATTCACCATGAATGGTGAATGGGTCCCACAGGGGCCATTTTGACAACTAAGATGCCAGGAGATAAGGAAATAAGGTTTAAACTGCAACTTTGTTGAGTATTTGATCAATTTAAGCCTCGGGATGCACAATATGGGTTAAACGGGGCCTATTAGTGATGATGTAAAGGTTAATTAGGGCTTGGGACATAGAATTCAATGTGAAAGTGTGATTAAATTCACTTTACAACACTAAGATGAGGTCCACACAACCTAGGAAGGCACAAGAACCAATGTGAATCTGCAAGACACATTACAACACTAGTTTAACATTAAGTTTAGTTTACAAGTCTTGTATATTGATGTGATAATATCATTAAACACATTTTATAATATTGAATTAGGGAGAAATGGATTCATTAAGTCTAGAAAGGTGTGAAAGTCTTTTACAACACTTTACAACACCTGGATGATAGTCATCCATTTTCTCCTTCTTTCACTTAACTTCTTATCCAAATTTAGATACATCGCATCTGCATTTTTGAATGGTAAGCTCATGATAGATATGGTTTTTTAGCACCATCCTCTCTCTTCTGAGTCAAAATGCCAACATAAGAGTGTTTCAAAGAAAATCTATAAATATTAAATGGTTTAATATAGTCAGGAATAGACAGCACAAGAGAATTGGTTATGGCCTCTTTGATCTCCTAAAAAGCATTCTTAGCTTCTAATGTCCACTCAATTTTGGTATTATTTTCAAAAATTATATCATTCAAGGGGCGCACAATCTCAACAATACCACTCATGAAATTTCTTATGGACTCGATCTGATTTGTCCAAAAGGCCATCTCACAATAAGATCTACGGTTATTATTTAAAACCAAAATGTGGCAATGTGAGCCATTTTACTTTGCTCGAGCGAGTAGTAATGGCATAAACTTGTTGGTTATTCAGAACCAATCCTAAGGCATATGAATGATTGCTTTCTTCACCACATGAGGATTGTAGACAGGTTTCGAGGCATTCTGGAGATCAACGGGTGATATTTGAGATCAAGAGGGAGGTTGTCAACTCACTTGTGTGAACTTCCTTGGAACATTAATGCATACACACTCTAATTGATCTATTTAATGAGGATTTCCTGCTTCTTATTCTCACCATTTGTTGTCTTCGAGAGTTGAGAATCTGAGTATGAGTGTTTGGGGTTTTTCCTAGTAATTGCAAAGTTTGAGGTAGTTGTTCTTGGGTAAGTAGATGCTTGTATTGGCATATTTCAATTACGTATAAGTCTTTAGGTGGTGAAGGTTTTGTAGTTGATAATCTCCGTTTAGATTGACAGGATTTATATGTTGTTGTAAGTGTCTGCCTTGAGGTGGTGAAGTTACTTTGTTGAAAATGGATAAACTAGGTGTGTCTGTCAATGCAATTCGAAGGTCAAGGAGTCTTAGTCTCCTTGAATCTCAAGGTGACATTCCAAAAAATGAGAAAGAGATGTCTGAAGTTCCTATAACTCCAAAGAAAAGAACGAAAGATGGTAAGAAATCTACACGAAGTGTTGTCAAGCATGCCTATCATCTGAGAAGCAGAATTGTTTCAGAGGAATTGTTCAAGGGGAAAGAGAAGAAATATTATAGGCCTGAGAGTGAGGCAGCGAGAAAGAATAATTACCCTCGAGCTCATTTTAGAAAACGTCATTCTTGCATTGAAGTCTTAGATGATCCCTCAGATAGTGATATTGAGAACAATTCGGGCTACGGATGAGGTGGTGGTAGCTTCCCCAATTTCAATAAGGACACAAAGTCAGCATGCTTACTCTACTGCTGACAAAGTAGAGTAGCACCTCATTTTCTCTCTGAGTTGATGCTTGGTTTTTGGTCCTTCATACTAATTCGCTTCCTTTTGGCTAGTTTGCTATTTTTTTCCTTCGTTTTTATGGTGACTCTTCCTGGTTTGGTATGGGTTTACAAGTTTTTGATGTTACGACAATGACACCTTTTGGAATGTTGGTGGGTTTTCTTCAACTAATAGTTTTTGGAATTTTTCTTTTTGCTTTCCCCTACCTTACAAATGATTACATGGAACTTTCTGAGGAATCTCTTAATTTAGGAAAAATTAGAAATGAAATGAAATACAATTGAATTGTAACTGTAATTCAGCCTGATGCTTGTTGCTCCCTTGTTCTATAAAATGGATTTCAAGGTTGATTACGAGGGTTCAATTTTTGAGTCTCATAATGGTTTGGGTGAAAATCTAAGCTCAAGAAGAAGCATATTGGCTATGGTCGCAACAATATTAGATTAATCTCTCAAATAAGATTGAAATAATGTGCCAATTTCCATAGCACACCACTAGAGAACTAATCATAATGAACCCAATACAAAGAAGAAAAGTTCATTTTTAGAATTTCAATATTTATTTCAAGATCATTGAATAAATATTAAAAATAATCTCAATTTAGTCAAGATAAATTATGTTAAGTACCATGGACAAATAATTTAGGAAAACATTAACATATGTTTTCCACCTTGAAGTTGTCAACTTATGATGTATATCTTTATGGGAGAGAAATATTTAGGTTGAGTTTAGGTTTCCTTCAGATATGTAACCGTTCGATAAATTATTTTCAATTTCAGCTATCACAAAAGTTCACCTTAAATCCAACAATAGTTTCATGAGAATACATGATGGGTAATGGAATTGAGATATTAGATTAGATTAGTCTCTCCAATAATATTAAATGGGTAGATTTAATATATTTTTTGATGTAAATTTATTTAATTTTCAATAAATGATAATGCACCTCCAAATCCTCCTTAAATTCATCCTCAAATTCCTGGTTCACCTCATATCAAAATACCTCTTGAAGAATAACTCTAACAAACACCTCCAACAATTCTTCATCATGCTCTA
The DNA here is from genome assembly GCA_007258455.2 of Sequoia sempervirens. NCBI lineage: Eukaryota > Viridiplantae > Streptophyta > Pinopsida > Cupressales > Cupressaceae > Sequoia > Sequoia sempervirens. Next base: position 114,193 of record VDFB02270876.1, read on the forward strand.
GGAACTCAAGAAAATTTAATGGGGCAAATTGAAAGTAACAAAAAACAAATACAGGAGTTAATTACAAGGTTGATAGATCCTCGAGGCACAACCTCACATAGAACCATGCTTAATCACTTGAATTAATAATCACATGCACATTCAATTAGCAAGAAAATATGTAGTTGGTTAGAGAAGAGACAAGAGTTTAAACAATTTTCTGCAGATAAATTATCATATAAACAAGCTAAAAATGAAAAATTACAAAATTTTACTTTTGTGCACTATTCACAAACCCTAAAACAAATCAAAATTTACATCCTTCAAGCAAGAGGTTCCTTATTCATTGGTGCAACCACCAAGAGATAACTTCAAAAAAAAATTGATAAAGGTGGTGGATGGTTTTTTACCATCCTCCATGCAACAACAATGAGGTGCCATAGTATTTTTTGAGGAAACTCTATTGTGAGTTTGTCCTTAATAAAATCCTAAACTATTTTGACATATGCGGGACTTCCAAAGTAGAGGTGGGGTCTCTGCATAGGATAGAGTGGGGGAACATATCGATGCACAGTGGCCAACAAGATGAGCACTCGCTAGACCAATATATGAGAATGTGACTATCCCTTCTATTGTGAAGAAGAGTGTTGAGGTGGATACATTGCAGCCAATTAGTTTCCTCACCCAAAGCCTCATTCAATATGCCATTCCTCTAGCACAAGGTGAATTGGGAAAGTCTTCGAGGAGCAGAGTTCCACCTCACTATTGTCAGGCTTGTGGGTCACTCTGTGTTTATGATCTTATGGATAGTCAAGATGCAGGTACCCAAGGTACATATATAACTAATGAGATGGTGATGACAAATTCCCTCTTAATGAGAAATTCAGCCTTAATAGTCAGGTAAGTGTTAGTAAGTTCATTGAATTTAATTTATTAAATTTCATTTTTTAAATGCAGATTTACTAAATTAGTTGAATGATTATAATGAAATTTCAAGGTCATAGTGTTCACTGTGTTTTCAGCGGTCCTCCACCTCCCTATAATTTCACAGCCACATCTATTGTAGAGGTATGTAACTAGTAAAGAATTATAAATATTACATGTGAATAGCTAAACGTTATATGAACGGTATTCTTATATCTCATTTTGGATGTTGAATAGGTTAATCTTGGAGCTTTGACAACACTTTCCAATGGAGGTGGTCATTGAAGTTTCACTCAAGTAATACAAATTATTTATAATTTTAAAATAGTAAAATTGTATTTCATAATTGAATAATGTTTAATGACTTAAAGGTTTTAGATAGTTTGTAAGTATGGTTTGTAATTTTTTAATTAATTTGATTTTAGGTTTTTATACACTTCATAATCTATAAATTTAATTTGTTCATGTTTTTGACCTCCAAAAATATAGGCTAGTAGCATCACTAGCTTGTAGCATACCATTTAATTCTTATCCTCCTAAATTTCATCACTAGCTTGTAGCATCACATCTCTCTACTCACTTTTGGGCTCATGAATGTTGCTTGGGATACTTATCTTATTACTACCCTTTTCCTATGTTGACAATACTTATCATGGTGACTATGTTATTGCATTCATGTTATGGCTATAGACTTTCATTTATACCTTTCAAGTGCTTGACACCACTGAGAACTACTCTAGATTTCTCTCTTGACTGTATGAATATGATCATTAAAAGGGCATTGTCAAGGACTATATGTGGCCTCTTTCTATCCCTTCACAAGGACTATCCTCTATGAATATGATCATTAAAAGGGAATTTTCATTTCAAACTATCCTTTAATACTAAACTATGCATGCTCCTCTTATACCATTGTACTAAATGTATTGCTTCTCCTATGAGACTATCTTGTAGCATTGGATTTCATGTGACTACCACCACATTCATGACTGTCATGCACTCTTTACCTTGAGGTATGTTGGTTCAAAACATATGAATTCTCTCCTCATAAAAAATCATCTTCCACAATTGTCCCTTAAAGCATTATTTGGTATTGAAATACATGTGACTATCCTATTACATCTTATCACTTTAGACTATCATTCAGTATTATGTAACTATCATATTACATTTCTTTATTTATGTTATACCCTTTATTGTTCATTTGATGTCCTTTATTCATCATTTGTCCTTGTGATCATTACTTTTCCTATGTGAATATTACACTATCCACTATCATGAAGATATCTCACTCCATTTCTTAGCTATCTCTTCTTTGTGATTAACCCATAAATATGAGTAGAATGTTGAGGTTTAATGAAAATAATGGAGTGTTTTTATAGGTGTGAAATTTTATCAAGATCTTAGGACCATATTCCCCTCATTGTGTACTATCACTACTGATGAGCCCAAAATATGCTCATAGTTTGGATATTATAATAAACTTTTAATGCCTTTACTTTTGTTATTCGTGGTTGTTTAAAACTCTTTTGAAACCTTTTATGGGGATATCCTGTAGCAAAACATTTGCATATTCCTGTAGCTTATTGTGTTGACTTGACTACATATATTACCCCGTTGACTCCCTAAATGACTGATATATCGCATACAATTTTTGAATGATGAAATAGATTTAAATGTGTGATTAATGAATGGATATTGTGTATGTGCCATACGCCTTTTGTTTCACATCTGTTACCTTTTGTTTCGCAGGTTGTTGAAGAATGATCGAGTCAAGCGCAGCCGATCTCGACCTTGCAGTAAAGTCCATTTCCTGCACGACTTCGAGGAAGCTCCCACGAAGACTCTTTGACCGAAACCATTGGGAAATATTTTTAATGACAGTCAATCTGGAAAGAGTGGAGCACTAGATTCTCTCTGAATCGGGTTGAACGCATAAATTCATTTATGAAGTTTGTTCCTTGATTACACTTTACTTCCACGTCTTTCTTTGATAGGGTTAGTTAGTTAGTTTCTCTCCTGATTTTAAATAAAGTACTCCTCCTATGCGAGTTAGAAGGGAGATGATAGTTAGAGTAAGATAGAAGCATAGTGATAGAAAGATAGCATATATCATGTAAGAGTCAGTATGATAATGAAAAGCAGAATCTGTTTGACAAGAGACAGAGTTTGTTGTTAGTTTATATCAACAAAGCAATGTATACCATTCTATTTTCATGAATAAAGTTTGATGAAGTTTTGAGTTCAACATCTGCGTAATCAGTAGATGCTTGCTAAGGGGGCCCACTTAGTAAGTATTTGTAGCTAGTTAGTTAGCTGTTCTTTTCTGTTGATCTTCAGTTAGCTTTCATCTTTGAAGTATTCATACAAACTCAATCTTGTATTGCTCCTGCAGCATAGAGAATCCATCCCTGTGCCTGTTCCTACAACATAAGGCCAGTTCATAGTTTGTGTTTCAGTCATAGCTGTTATGTTTTATGTTTTAATCAAATCATAGTTGAGTTAAAGAACTTTGCATTACCTTCCTGTAGCGTAGATAGAATTCCTTCCAAGTATTTATTTATGCTAAGTTTTCACTGAAACCAGTTCTTAGTGCATATATTGTGCTGCGCCATTTAAAGTATACATCCCCTTATTTGACAAGTAAATGAACGTCCATAGAGAGATATTAGTCATCTGTTGGAATATCAATTCCCAAGAAAGGTTTTACTGTGATTTTCATATCCTTTTGTCGGTGCGACCATTTTTGGCGCCATTGCCAGGGATGGCGTTAAGCTAAGGATTTGTTAGAAGTCATTTTTAGTATTAGTTTAGTTTGTTAGTCAAAAAACTTCAAAATCTTTCAAACCACCATTCATCGTATTGCATGCATAGAAGAAGAAGAGACGCACTGGGAAGGTTCCTCCCTAAAAACCTATTTGTTGAACTACCATTTGACCCAGCTGACAACGAACATGAGGAAAATCCATTCGCTCTGTTATTCCAGGAAGCAAACATGGCAAATAATCCACCTAATAATCCACCTCCTACTTTTGAGTTTCCCATTGTTCCCCAATGAGATACTGACAATCTTAAGAATATACCTTCTTCACTACTTCCAAAATTCTATGGCCTAGTCACAGAGGACCCTGAAACTTTTCTGTTTGAGTTTGATGTCCTTTGTCGTAGTTATGACTGCAACTCAGATGCTCATAAACTAAAGTTATTTCCTTCCACCTTGAAGGAGGGAGCTCTTAGATGGTTCATGAATCTGGGAAGAGGCGTTGTTGATAGTTGTCCAGCCATGCAGATAAAATTCCTTGAGAAGTATAAGGAATATTGTAAGAGTGCCAGCAAAGGTGATGACATATTCTGAATTCAACAGAAGGAGGATGAAAGTCTGGAAGATTATATTTCCAGATTTTTGTTTTCACTAAAGAGGAACTCAAACCATACTCTCAACGAGGACTCTCAGAAACTACTCTTTCTAAGGGGAATCAGTGATGCCTGTATAGACGCCCTGGACCTGATGGGAGGAGGTGATATAACCCAACTTCCTTGGGATGATATAAAGAAAATATGTCTTAGCTACTCCCAAGAAATAGTTAAGAAAGGTCGAGGTCATCATGCTATAGTGGGGAAGTCTTCTTCTGGTGGAGTTTCTCGGATGGAGATAACAAATTTGCTGTCTGACTTCAAGCAGGACATCATTAATAATATGGCTACACAACTGGACACTATGCAAGCTCGGAAGAAACATGAGGAAGCTGAGGCAGTTATGGTTGAGTTATGTCCATATTGCAGACAGAAGAAGCGTGACTGCAGATGCAAGATGGTGGCTAATTTGGAAGCTAAGCAACTACCTACTGACTTCAAGCTAGTAGAAGGTGATGATGATCAAGTGTTCTTTGTTGCACAAAGGAGACCATGGGCCCAAAGACAAGGTATGCCTCAAGATCCTTTAACTTTTGGTAATCCTTATTCTAGCTATAATAACCAATGGCAACATGCATATGGACCACCACCACCCTGGAATCCACCTCAACCAAGTTGGCTTAATTATTAGACCCCACAATGGAAATCTCCTCAAGGAGGTTGGCAGCAGCCACAAGGACAATGGACTCCACCTTTAGGTAATTGGCAGAAAAATCCTCAATGGAGAGGTCCTCAGCAATGGCAAAACCAGTCCCCTGGATTCTTACAGCTTCCACAGCCGCAACCACAGGCCCTTATGCCACCTCCTGTAGTAACTGCCACAAATACTAGACCTCCAAAACAAATGCCCATGCCTGCCTAGCCATTGCCAAATCCCAATAATAGGCAACAGCAGCAACCATAGTAGTCTACATATCTTTCCGAAGCCAACCAATATAAAGCTTACGCCTTAAACGTTAATGACATCCATTTGAGGTCTAGAACCACTTTACCTGCTCCAAAACTGCCTCTAATTGCTGAAATACCAGATTCTCCCCTTGAAGAATCTACTACACCTACTGATCCTACTGAGCATATGCCTATACCTAATACAGTTTCTAAGGAGCCTGTTTTGCAAAGTCAAGACAAACCACCTTTTCCTCAGAGGTTGCAAAGTACTGCATTTAAATCCATGGAAGAACCCACTTTTGACATTTTGGATCAGCTCAAAAATGTACAAATTCAAATCCCCTTATTTCAGGGTATTAAAGATGTTCCCATTTTTGGAAAAGCTATTAAAGAGGCCTGTTTGAAGAAGCCTAGACGAAAGGAAAAGGATCCCCAAATAATTCATGTCTTAGGGAAATTGGCTAATATAATGTTGGGAAATGTAGTCATCCCAAAGTATATTGACCCTGGAAGTTCTGTAGTGCAAATACATATAAATGGCCAAATTGTAAAAAATATTTTTAGACTTAGGTGTTTCCATTAATGTCATGACAAAGCATACTATGGACTCCTTGAACATTTCAAATATTAGGTCTACACCCACAGTTATGCAGCTTGTAGATAGCTCCACAGTTAAACCTGATGGGATGGTGGAAGATGTAATTGTCACTCTTGAATCTTGGGAGTATCCAGCTGATTTCATAGTATTATCAGTTAAGGAAACTTTAGGAGGGTATCCAGTTATCCTTGGTAGACCATGGTTAGCAACTGCTGATACTTTTATAGGATGCCGTTCTAGAGATATGACCATTTCTGATGGACAGTCCACAAAAAATTTGGCTCTCTATCCGCCTGCTAGACCTCAACCAGGTTTGTCCCAACTTGTTTGGCCAGATGTGGGGGAAGAAACTGAAGAAGCCAATTCTTTGACTCAATTAATGATGCTTCAAAATAATCCATTCTCACAACTTCAGAGTGAGGATGCTTTGCTTTTTCAAATTCTATAGTACAACTCTGATACGGGTAGTTCATCTGATCCAAGTGGCAGCCATCTACAATGTTTCCTACATCAACCAAATTATGAGAGTTCACTGCCTAAACTTTCAGCAATTTTTAATAACTTACTTCCACAAGAGGTACAAACATCACCTGTAGATTCTATGAGTAATCTCACTAAGCAGATAGAATTGTCTCTAGGTCACCGTTTGAATATCAATAGCAAGCTGTCACAATCTCAACAGGCTATCTTATTAAAAATGCTACAAGATCAGCATAAAGCTTTTGCATGGGAATATGGGGACATGCAAGGAATAGATCCTCAAGTTTGTACTCACAGGATATATATGAAAGAAGATTTTTTACCAGTTAGACAACCTCAAAGAAGAGTAAATCTAGTACTTAGAGAAATAGTTAAAAGTGAGCTTCAAAAATTGCTTGATGCTGGTTTTATTTATCCAATCTCTGACAGTCAATGGGTTTCTCCATTAGTTATTGTTCCCAAGAAAGGTGGAAAATGGAGAGTGTGTGTAGATTACTGAGATTTGAACACTGCCACTAAAAAAGATCACTTTCCACTACCATTTGTAGACCAAGTACTAGACTCATTGTCTGGCAAAAGATATTTTTCCTTTTTGGATGGTTACAGTGGGTACAATCAGATAAAAATTGCCCCTGAAGATCAAGATAAGACCACTTTTACCTATCCATGGGGAACATTTGCTTATTCGGTCTTGCCTTTTGGTCTATGCAATGCGCCAACAATATTTTAGAGAGTAGTAATTAGTATCTTTGCTAATATATCTCATGACTGTATGGAGATTTATATGGATGATTTCACTACCTATGGAGTCACATTTGAAGAAGCACTGGTGAATTTAGAAAAGGTATTGAAAAGGTGCAGAGAGAAAAATTTGTCTCTAAACAGTGAAAAGTGTTTTCTAATGATGGAAGAAGGTATTGTTCTAGGTCATCATATTTCAAAGAATGGAATTCAGGTCAACCCTACTAAAATTGAAGTTATTCTGAATTTACAAACTCCTGCAAAACAAAAAGATGTCAGAAGTTTCCTTCACCATGCAGGGTATTATAGAAGGTTTATAAAAGATTTCAGTAAAATTGCCAGTCCACTTTATGCCTTATTTACTAAGGATTCTCAATTCGAGTGGACAGAGGCCTGTGAAAAATCTTTCTTGCAACTAAAGGACTTGCTTACTCAAGTCCCTATTCTTCAAGGTCCAAAATGGAATTTTCCTTTTCACATACATGTTGATGCCTCTGATTTTGGTATAGGAGCAGTTTTAAGTCAAAAATAAAATTCAATTGAGCATGCTATCTACTTTATCAGCAAGAACCTTCAAGGTCCTGAGCTCAACTATACTGTTACATAAAATGAATTGCTCGCAGTAGTATATGCTTTGAATAAATTTAGGCATTATGTCACAGGCTATCAGATATTCGTCCATACTAACCATGCAGCAATCAGGTATCTGATGAACAAACCTGCCATTTCTGGTAGATTAGCAAGATGGCTCCTGTTGTTACAATAATTTACAAACCAGGAAGAGCTAATGTTGTAGCTAACTTTTTATCAAGACTTCAATCAGTTGCACCTGTTGAACAAAAGGTCATTGATGATAGGTTCCCAGATGAACACTTGTTTTCCATTGTTGCACATACACCATGGTATGCAGACATTTCCAATTATCTAGCAGCAAGCAGAATACCAGCCCAATTGCGTCTACCAGTAGAACAGGGCAAGGGTCATCTACTCCTGTAGCACCTGGTCCTGCAGCTCCCCCATCAGAATCCTCTGCTCGGGTACAAACTAGGTCTCCCACTAGGAGAGAGAAGGGAAAAACAAAGGCAGGTGAGTCATCTAGGGAAAAACAAAGCCCAGAGTCTGACCCTCGTTCTCGAAAAATGCAATGCTCTTCTCCTGCAGCATCTTCCCCTGTAGCTGTCTCTCCTACAGCAACACCTGTTGCTAACACCAATTCACCATCATCCTCTGGCAGGGCAGAGCCCTCTAAGCAGACCAGAAAAAGGAAGGCTACCAGAACATCTCTTGCAGCCGCACTAGTGCCAAGAAGAGTTTCCACAAGGAAACAATATAAGACCTCCCCTGCTTCACCTCAACCAGAGGTTATTGTAATTTTAGAAGGATCTGTAGTGTCTGAATTTGATGTTTCTCAGAATGTATCCGAAAATGCTGCACAGAGTTCATTTGTTCCTGAAGAGGAACAAGTTGAGACAAAGGAAATGGAGCATAATGAGCAAGGGTTACCAAATCTTGATGACTTGGCTACCACTGCTATGTAGTTTTTGGAGGAAGCACAGTCTTCTCCACTGCAGCAACAAGAATTCATCTTGCAGCAAGAGCAGGAACTTATTGAACAATTGAATGTGCCTAGTGAAGCTACATTTCACCCTGCAACTTGTAAAGCCATTGTTGTTTATAAGAAGACGTTTTTGATTGAGTTTCTGGAATATGTCAAAGCTAACTGGGAAACAATTACATTGCAAACCCTGAATTTTCGGCACATAGCCTAGACTAACATGCAACAAAGTCTATGGGAGGTAGAAAGGAAGAAACTGAGAAAGGAAATTGAAAGTCAGAAGTAGGAAATTGTTGAGTTGAAAGCAAAAATGGATGAAATGTTAAAAGTAACTGGTTAGATTATGGAATGCAGACCACCACCCAAAGTTTATGCTCTGTGCCTTAAGGAACAGTTCTTATGGTTCCAACTAATGAGAATTTCCAGAAATCAAGATCCTATACTTCACACTGCTAAAGAATTTTACGAGGCATACGAGGCAGCCCCTAATTGGTTAAGAAATTCTCTGTGTGAATTTTATTAACATGGCTTCTTAATTCCATCTAAAACATAATGGAACCCTCTTCTGTATATTGGTGATATCCATTTGAGATCATTTATGTCATGGGCAGCAAATGAAGTGAATTATGGCAGGCAATGGGAAATATATGAGGAAGCTGAGAGAAATGAGCCTGTTCCATTACGCTTTCAAAGTTCAAACCCCCATGCAATGTTGAAAGACTGGTTTTCTCTAACATATGGCATTAATAATATTACAGCCAGAGAGAAGATATTTGATATCAGGAAACAGGTATATGATGAATTTTAGGAACAATCATATTCATTTTGGAGACTGGCATACACCAGAAGTGAGAAAAGGTGGGAAAGATTAACTGTTGGACTAAGAAGATCCGAACCTGATAGTCCCCTAAATTTCACAGCAGCTCTTAAATGATCAAGCAGATATATATAGTTGGGACTTCAAAAGAGATTTGAACTATGGTTGCCATTGACATTCAGACCTCCTGTGCTAATGTGGCCCCTTTATCCTTATCAGGCTACCAATCTTAATGATGATTTAGAAGACCGTAGGTATGAAAGGTGCCAGGCTTTCAGAGGATTTTATTACAGGTTTGGAACTCCATTTCAGAGTCATGCAGCAACCACTGACTTCAGAGAAACCACCAGGAAAGTTAATGCTAGAGGACCAACATTAGGCTCAATAGGGGGCAGTGATGAGCCCAAAATATGCTCATAGTTTGGATATTATAATGAAATTTTAATTCCTTTACTTTTGTTATTCGTGGTTGTTTAAAACTCTTTTGAAACCTTTTATGGGGATATCCTGTAGCAAAACATTTGCATATTCCTGCAGCTTATTGTGTTGACTTGACTACATTTATTACCCCGTTGACTCCCTAAATGACTGATATATCACATACAGTTTTTGAATGATGAAATAGATTTAAATGTGTGATTAATGAATGGATATTGTGTATGTGCCATATTCCTTTTCTTTTGCATCTGTTACCTTTTGTTTCCCAGGTTGTTGAAGAATTATCAAGTCAAGCGCAGCCGATCTCGGCCTTGCAGTAAAGTCCATTTCCTGCACGACTTCGAGGAAGCTCCCGCGAAGACTCTTTGACCGAAACCGTTGGGAAATATTTTTAATGACAGTCAATCTAGAAAGAGTGGAGCACTAGATTCTCTCCGGATCGGGTTGAACGCATAAATTCATTTATGAAGTTTGTTCCTTGATTCTGGGATACACTTTACTTCCACATCTTTCTTTGATAGGGTTAGTTAGTTAGTTGCTCTCCTGATTTTAAATAAAGTACTCCTCCTGCGCGAGTGAGAAGGGAGATGATAGTTAGAGTAAGATAGAAGCATACTGATAGAAAGATAGTAGATATCATGTAAGAGTCAGTATGATAATGAAAAGCAGAATCTTTTTGACAAGAGACAGAGTTTGTTGTTAGTTTATATCAACAAAGCAATGTATACCATTCTGTTTTCATGAATAAAGTTTGATGAAGTTATGAGTTCAGCACCTGCGTAATCAGTAGATGCTTGCTAAGGGGGCCCACTTAGTAAGTATCTGTAGCTAGTTAGTTAGCTGTTCTTTTCTGTTGATCTTCAGTTAGCTTTCATCTTTGAAGTTTTCATACAAACTCAGTCTTGTATTGCTCCTGCAGCATAGGGAATCCATCCCTGTGCCTGTTCCTACAACATAAGGCCAGTTCATAGTTTGTGTTTCAGTTGTAGCTATTATGGTTTCTGTTTTAATCAAATCATAGTTGAGTTAAAGAACTTTGCATTACCTTCCTATAGCGTAGATAGAATTCCTTCCAAGTATTTATTTCTGCTAAGTTTTGACTGAAACTAGTTCTTAGTGCATATATTGTGCTGCGCCATTTAAAGTATACGTCCCCTGGTTTGACAAGTAAATGAACGTCCATAGAGAGATATTAGTCACCTGTTGCAATGTCCAATTCCCAGGAAAGGTTTTACTATGATTTTCATATCCTTTTGTGGGCATGACCAACTACATCATTTTTTTCTTAGTTGACAATGCTCATTATTTCTTCTTTTCATGCATCTCACTATCATTCTTTACATTATTTCCATAAATATTATCCCCACTTCACAAATTATTCACACTTCACATCAACAAAGGTTTGCATGACTTATTTATGTAATCACGATATTGTCCCTTTCTTACATGATATTATTGTCCCTAGGACTATCATCTTGTGACTATCCTTTACTTTGAAATTTCCCTCATGAAACATGCAAGCCCTTGACATTCAATTTCAATTCTCTTGAAGACTCTTACTAATATATTGGTATTGTGTCCACATTCAAGAGGATAAGATACTCTATCCTTTGTTCTAATTTCTCCTAACTATCACATTGCTCTATAATTTGTCCTTATCTTATTAAAACCTTGTCTTATCATTCATGAGACCCCTTACTATGCAAGATGCCCATATAACAACCTCTTCCTTTGTCAACTTCTTCCTGTCAACTTAGAAACTTTCCAATATAGCTTTTGTGCATTGTGCTTTGTTTTGTTGGTTCTCTAGACAATATTGCTCTCTTCTATCAACCTTTTGTTCACCATGTTATTTATGAAGGGTTTTGATAGGGGCCTTGTCATCATATTGTCCTATCCTCTTTTTTCACTCTTTAAACCATTCATTTGGACACTTCATCAACTTTTTTCTTCACTATTCTAGAATTTATTGTCCTTTAAATGATTCATGTCTATTATGCACATGTCTTATGAAGACAATTATCATGATTTTTCCTTTTGTTCCTTACATGGCTCTTATTACTCATACTACTATGCACTGTTTCTCCTTTTTCCATTGCCATTATTCTATTCTATTTTGAAAAGGTCTTAGATATTAGTATCTTCAAATTTTCATTTTGTGTTCCTAATTTTCCCTAGGACTATCAACAAAAACATGTCACTTGTATAGAAATCACAAAAAAATTCCTTCTTGTTTCCTCTGCTTTTTCTATCACTATAAAATAATAAAGTTCCTTTGGACTTCAATATAATATCTCCCTCAACTATCATAAAAAACGATCTTTGAAATAGAATTGGATTCATTAACATATCCTAAGGAACAAAATAGTCCAATAACCACATATTAAACTATGAAGCAATATATAGTTCAATAAGTACTCAAAATTTTGTTGTCTATATGTCATACATTATAAGCCATGACCTGCATAACTCTTCTAGTTTTTGTAATCGAATAATGTTGTTTTATTTTTATATGATGCATGTAGAGACTCCTCCTGATATTGATAGGGAAACAGAGCATGGTTTCTCTACTACAATAGAGAGATCGATGACTTTGACAAGGGTATGTGGAAGATTAGTAAAATTAAAATTACATTCATTGTTTTAACTATTTATTATTGAAAAAACAAATGATTATTGATTTGTACTTTAATTTATATTTGGATGGTTTCTATAGGGCTTTGCAATGCCATAGAATGAGTGTGTTGCTATTGTGAACGAGGAGAGGGATCATTTTGTAGTAGTAAGTGATTATTTTGTTAAATATTTCATTTTATATAATGTAATTTATATATATTAATGTCTATACTCTTTAATGTAATAAGTATGACTACATGAAGAATTAAATAGGAGGTCCAACCCTAAAATTAGAAGTAGACCACCATCATATGCATCTCCATCCCCCCACTGATCAAAGGCCACTCGTGATCTATTTTCTTCACCCGGAGGGGAATGACTATTTATTAGGGTCCTTTGTTGTATGCCTACATGGCATTTTTGGACATATATTTTGTATTGCTTATACATGACATTGTATGCCCATGTATGGAATTCTTGTAAGCCTATATGGCTATTTTGTATATATTTTATACTTATATCGACATAAATTTATGTATGCATATATGGCTATTTGGTTAGTACATACCTTTTTTATTGATGGTGTCCATGATTGCATTATAAATGATTATTAAAATGAATAATTAATTAATTGACATAACTGTAAATGATCAAAATGTCATTCTAATGTTCTTACAAAAATATTCTTATATTATTTCCTTGCAATAAATGAAGTGCTTCAAAACATGCTAAGATGTTTATCTCTAAAGCATGTAATGAAAACACAAGGAAAAAGAGCTAATTAAGGATCGTATGTTTAGATTTTAATTTTTTAATAATAATATGTTACCTCCATTATAGAATGACAAGCTTCAATGGATATTTATAGATGGTTTACTTCAAATATTTAAAATCCAAGTGTATTGTGCTTCATAACTTATTTCACACTCATTTCACCTATATTTGTTGGTTAATTATTATCTTTCCGACCCTAGTATGTGTTTTGGTCTTGGGTGACATATTTTTGGCATATAGTTATGGAATCAAGTTTTATACAAGACAAAGTACAAGTAATTTACACTATGTTTCCAATAATTGTATTGAAGTATATTCAAGTACCCATCCTCAAGTTGGTCAATCATTACTTCAAATTTATAAATAAATTATTCATGCCCACACTTTCCTACATCTAAAAAAAAAATATTCCTATATTGACCAAAATCTTTATGACTGCATTGAGTTTAATCAATAGATGAGACTAGTTCTTTGGTGTAGGTCATTCAGTCATAAGATTATAAAGACACCTACGTTGACCAAAAATAATAAATTGGAATTATTCTACATAGCCACCCCAACTAGATCAAATTATCAATTTACCTCTAGGGGATGAAGAATATAAACAATGCCTTTCAATAACTTTTTACAAAATGCAACTGACACTTTTTGGAACATCTAAAACATTGTTTCCATAATGGAATTACTTGGAGATATGAAAAAAAAGATTTTATTGCATAGGGGCCGTACATGACCCTGTACCTTCAAACAAAATGGTTGTAAGTGTCACAATTTCTAAGTAATAGCTCATCAAAGTTTGATTCCCTTTTGCACTTTGATCTATTAAGAGAAATCATTGGTGCAATGCAGCCCAGAATATTTTGGCATGTTGGGGTGTGAAACAGGACCTCGCTTAGCATAAACCTACCCATCCAGACGTGTTGGAACTGTTAGTTTGGTCACATGATGAATAGAACAAAAAGTACACCACCTTGCAACTTTACACTACATGCATCTAGTGCTCTTTCCATCAATTAACAACTCGTCACCGTGAACAAATGGATTGGAGATATGAAAAACTAAGAGAGGTTATTGTATTGTAGGGTCACCCTACATGACCTTGTACCTTCAGAAAAAAATGTTTGTAAGTGTATGATTTCTGAGTAACAACTCGTCAAATTTTACTGCCCTTTCACACTTTGGTCTCTTAAGAGAAATCGTCAGTGCAATGTAGCCCAAAATGTTATAGCATGCTAGGGTGGAAAACAGAACCTTGCCTAGCATAAACCTACTCACCTATATGTGTTGGAACTATCAGTTTGGTTGCATGATGAACCTAACAAAATATACACCACCTTACAACTTTATAGTGTATGCATTTGATGCTTTTTTCATCAACTGAAAACTTGCCACCATAGGAGAATGGATTGGAGATATGAAAAGATGAGATAGGTTATTATAGAGGGGACCTAGTTTACCTTGTACCTTTAGATGATCTGGAATAGGTCCACACTAAGAAATAGGACTAGTTTGGCCCCAAATGCTCTAATTGTGAAATACATGAAATTTTGAGAGTGATAACTTTCTAAAAATAAATACGAATGATCTAAAATCTAGATATGTGATAGATGTCGATGTTTACATGTTATATCCTACTTTAAGAGCTGAGAAACAATAATGCGATGAAATGTGGAATTAAATACTGAAACATCTATTGAATACAATGCAATAAAAGAAATTTTTTTGGTTGATACAGGTTTGCTTTACAACTAGGGATGCTCCTACATCATCCTATTATAACCCCTTAATCCATCCTATGAGGACCATGCTCAATCCATAATTTCTCCTAATTTAATGTAATTTAATGATATTTCACATCACATTAACAAAATTATTGGTTTTTTCAAAGGTAGAAAAATCGCATCTCATTCTCAAGGGATGATCATAAAATTCATATCATGATCTCATGCATGGGCAGGGTGCACCTAGCAAGACGCTAATGCATGCCCTAGACCCTCTATGAAGCATTATTAAAGAATGTTTAGGGATAAGAATTAGGTTTTAACTATAAAGAACATTTGTGGGTATCGTTAAATACAAACTAGTGTTGAACCAATGTATTCGACAAGTCAAAAAAATGAAATCTTTTATTAAGCTCCATTATAAAAATCAAATTGAAAAAACCTTAACAATCTTAATTAACCCCTAGGTTCCTAGATTTCAATCGATAATGCATGCATAGGTACTCTTGAATTCATTGGTGGATGGTTGTTACATTCTTGGCTAAATAAGGAACATTAAATGATATAGAAGCTTTTACAATCCATTCGAACTTAGTTGACGAAGGCACACTGATGTTTGATTTTCCCTCTCACTCTGGTTAACACACTGATGTTTTGGGTCTTAGGTTAATTAGGCATACCTTCGAGTTCTCAAAGCCGCAATTTATATTTATTACATGCACATTCACACATTCTACAGCATAAATTTGAGATATTATTATTTTATATATATCATGCCACAAAACAATTGAAACTTACGAAACAAAATTTCTAGTAAACATTTCTTTATATACTCTATGAAATTTTAACTAAATTTTCTTATATATTACTTCAAGTTATTACTTGTTATACTTAAAACATACACTAATTACTTTTACTTTTCATTTTTGGAGGTTTCTACTTTACCAAATTAATGAAAACTAATTATTTTTTTTAATAGTATCAATAATTTTAAATTTGAGATCTTCCCTCAAATTTAATTTAGACTTATTATATGTTTTGTATAGTGTTAGAGTTCAGTTATATTCATGTAATCTTAGTTATTTTTGTATATATAATGTTTAAAAAAAATAATATTATTGTATTTTTTAACATTGAAATTATAGTTATTTTTAAAAAGGAAATATCTTCATCTTGCTTTAGGGTTTTATATTGAACTTTTTTTCAAAAAATTATAAAAATTCATTTTTATTTTATGTACTTTTAATATAGGGTAAAAAGGAATTTCTAAAGGGTGTTAGCCCTTGTACAAAAGGGAACTAAGAAGAAACAACAAAATGAATTTTCTAAAGCAATATTAAAGAAATAAAACAAAACAACATACATCATTTTATGTATTAGAGGCCAAAATAAAAAGCAATTTCACCCAAAATATATAAAAATTATAATTTGTTTAAAGAGACACAAGGAGTGATTCTCCCACTCAATTGAGAAGTCGCGAGATCTTAACAAAACTTGATGAAGAGTTCTTGGAAGAATGCATCTTTAAACTAATTGTGGACAACCACCACTCTAGGCACCTTACTTTTTACCCTTAGGGATCTCCTCTAAGTAGCAATCAAATTATTTGAGAATGTGTACTACAATAGATAATGAACTATATCTCTACACCGTTCATCTAAACTAATGTTCTCTTGGAAATATTATTGGAATTGAACCATAGATTTTAGGGGCTAGGAATGCTAAGTCTCTTTTGCTCGATTAGGGTCTTTCACCTAATGGAAAGAGATAGATCTCACACCCAAAATCTAGGTGGTTCACTCAATCTAATGTATGTATGATGGATTTATGATTAAATGCAATGCTATAAATTCAAATAAGTCATAAAATTGATTGATTATGAATGCAAAACTTAAGAAATGTAACTTGTTTGAAAACACATTATGATATGCAGAAAACACCTAGAAATGAATACAAATTACAACAGAACTTGACGAAATTGAAAGTGTGCACCTGGAATATGGATAGAGACTAGAAATTCCTTATAGAATGTTGATAATGTTGATTTTCAGGGCTGGTGGGACTCATTCGCTATTCTGGGTGAGTTAGTCTCAGTTCTACAAAACTATTCTAGAACCTGTTTCAGACAAACGGGTATCTAAAAATGCAAAAAACTCAAAATTGGCCTAGAAGTGGGACTCATTTTCCACTCATGGTGAATGAGTCCACTTTTTAATTTTTGAATATTCAAGAAAGGAATTTGGGGCTCTCAGTCTACACTTTGATTCTCTATAGGTGTCTGGTGCTGAAACTCTGATTTCTAAACTTGAAAATGAGTTTTTGCTAATATTTTGACTTGTTGAATGAAGAGAAGACTTGAGAAACCTTGTAACTTGACCTCCAAATATTTCCAAGCTTCCAAGAGTCCTAAATTTGCAAACACACAAGAAGAGAAGAAGAAATGTTGGATGTTAGGGCATGGGGGTTTGCCTTGGTCAAACCCCTTTTAGGTAATTAAACCAAAATGATGAAAGAATGAGATAAAACATGCAATAATGGAGTTGATTATCTTTCCATGATGTTTGATCTTGAAATTATGCAACAAAACATGAATCTACCCTTGAATGTCTTAAAATTGATATCTTGATGCCTTGAAATGATAAAACCCTAAGTTGCTTAAATTGAGATTGAAGATTGGTGAATGAATGAATGATAACAGATGTGAATTTGGGTTAAAATAATTATATTTATAGGAATTTCACCTATTTTACTCGTTAATACCTCATCACAGACTGACATGAAGAAATAATAAACTTTAATTTCACTTTTTTCCTACTCAAAGGTCAAAATTAAGCCAAATGGGACTGATTCGCCACACATGGCAAATGGGTCCCACAGGGGCCATTTTGACAACTAAGATGCTACGAGATAAGGAAATAAGGTTTAAACAACAACTTTATCAGGTATTTGATCAATTTAAGCCTCGGGATGCACAATATGGGTTAATAGGGGCCTAATGATGTAAAGGTCAATTAGGGCTTGGGACACAAAATTCAATGTGAAAGTGTGATTAAATGCACTTTACAAGACTAAAATGAGGTCCACACAGCCTAGGAAGGCACAAGAACCAATGTGAATGTGCAAGACACATTACAACACTAGTTTAATATTAAGTTTCATTTACAAGCCTTCTAGATTGATGTGATAATGTCATTAAACACATTTTTATAATGTTCAATTAGGGAGAAATGGATTCATTAAGTCTAGAAAGGTGTGAAATTCTTTTACAACACTTTACAACATCTTTATAAGACATCAATAAAAGCATGTTATTCAATTTACAAGGGTCCAAGACCTAGTGTGGATGCATAAAATGGCTCACAACACCTAAATCAAGGCCTCATTAATTCCAATTTATCATGAATTATTCCCATGTCAAGCAAGAGGTCTATTTTTCTATGGTACATTTAGCCCCCACTTTAGTGAGAGGATGAACTTGCTTCAAACTTACACTAAAGTAGACATTCAAGAGAGATCCGAGTGTACAAATGTAAATGACAAAGAATGACAAAGATCAAAGGACGTTGTGCAAGCCCCCAAGATCAAAGATCCTAAGTCAAACCAACAAGATAAAAAAGCATGCAATGGAAAGAACTAGAAAGATGAAAATGGAAAGGTGGATCAAGCTTCGATCATTTGTCTAGCTAGTTGTGGATCAGATCTAGGCTATTTGTCCAAAAATGCATACTCACTTTGGGGTGAAAGAACTCTTGGTTGTCTGTCGAGTGAGAATTCCCAAAAGGTGAGAAACATACACTAGTTGGCATGCACTCACAAACACATTGGAGGCTATGGGGAAATTCATGCCTCAGAATGGGCTTCCTACTCAACCATATCAAAGTTATGCCTCCCGATAACTTTAATAGGGTGCCACAAAGGAAATGTTGGTTCGATCCCTATGAGGTAAGAAAAACTTTGTATGCTTGACTCTCATAGACATTGTTAATGCAAAATAGTGTAAGGTATGTTCAAAGGGATTTTTTTTTGTTCATGCAAGGTCTCATCTTAGGGGACATTGTGCTTAACGTCTCTAAGAGAGGATGTGTCAAGAGAAGTATCACACTCTTGGAGAGAATCAATCCCAATGACTCTACCAAGAAAAGGACGCGTCGCAAGAAGAAAGAAATTACACAATGAAAATGTGAGTGGTGATGTATTCCCCAACTTTAAAGTGGTTGTGAGCACCAGTACTGTGAGAAATTGCTTTAAAGTAGAAGAAGGAGAAATGAGAGCTTACTCAAAAATCCCTATGCCAAGTCATATATTTTTTAGAAGATACATCATGAAAAAGGGAAGTATGTCACATGTGAGCCAACATAACGTATGGCATTCACATCCCAAGCTAGCTCTTATATGTTCACGAAAGGTTAATGACTAGCCAAAGGAGGCAACCACGAGTGACACATGAGGACAAGCCTACTAAAACCCCTTGACTCCACTGAGTGCAGGAAAAAGGTGAGCCGAAACAATTGATGAAATGTAGGTGAGAGTGAAAATCACTATCAATTGGATGAATTAAGTGCCCCAGTAGATGGAAGCATACCAAACTCCTAAAAATTTTGGAGTTTATGACTCAAAGCTTTACATTCATTACTGGAATGACCATGAACTCTATGATCGGCATAGAATGAAGTCTTGGAATAACATTTCTTTCGAGTTCTTGGAGGGAGAGAGATCAAGTGATCTTGGAGGATTCTCGACGAGACACCCTCTTGATCAATGGTAGAAGGTGGTGTTGTGGTTGGCATCAAAGATACATCTTGCTTAGTATGAGTTGTCATATCTATGCAATTTTCTCTAGATTGTTATATGTTGGTCTCTCCTTTATAGGAGGGTGTAAAATCTAACCAATTCAATTCATGAGTGTTTTACGTGACGACATTGACATTAAGCGAAGGTGCATTGGTTTTTTTCATATTTTTTTAAGTGTAATTTGTAATAACACAAATGTTGATGAGTTGAGGATGGATGATTGCTAAGGATGATGTAGGAGTTTGTTTTATGAGATTGTTGATGTTGAGTGAAGGTTTGGTTGTCTTGATCAAGGAACAATAACCAAGACCATGGGTTGTTTGTTGTGTGTTAAGCTTTATAGGGTTGTGGATACCTTTTTCTCAAGCACCACATCCTTTTCCACTATATCTAAGTTGTTAAATGAGGTCATAACCTTTTCCATAAAGTTTCTTCATTGCTTTTGGATTGGGTGGTGATTGTTGATAAGCATTTTCAAAGGTGGTTGTGTGGTTTTATTCTCTGTCTAAAGTGGTTGAGTAGGATTCTTGCGAAAGGTCGTCTGAATTTTGTGTTGACATTATTGTTGGTTGTTCTTGTTTCTCATATTTCTTTTGTGTGATTATGTATTCACCCATAAATGATGGTGTGAATTCTAAGGACCCGCAATCATCACCAAATAATTTAGACACTAATTCCTCATTGTTTTTTTCTATTTCAAGAGGTTCTATATTGGATGTTGGAATCAATGTTTTTAGAGGACTTGTAGCTCCTTTTTCAAGGTACACGCAACTTTTAGGCTCGAGGTCTATTTCAACTTGATAAATTTTATTGTTATAGGCATATTTCATTATACGATGAAGGGTTGAAGGCATTGCATTCATCTCATGAATCCATGGTCTACCTAAAAGAAGATTATATGAAAGATCATAAGGCATGACATGAATAGGAGTTTGCAAAGTAGCCACCCCAACTGTAATAGGAAAAGTGATTACACCAAGCAGTTGCTTTGTTGTGTTATCAAATCCTTGAACAAATACGGAATTAGGTTTTATTTGTGACTTGCCAACATGTAATCAATCAAGGAGATTCACACTACACACATTAAGGGAAAAACCATTATCAATAAGGGTTTGCTTTATCCCTATTTGATTGTATTAAGCAACGATCATGAAAACTTCATTTTTTTTTGCACTTCCAGAGGGGGAAGTTCACTTTGGTGGAAAACAATGTTAGCATTTATTCCTTGGATCATGGCTGATATGTCAACTAATGGCATATGAGAATGGACAAGAACTTGTTGCAAGGCTGATTGGATCATGTTATGATAGTGAGGGGAGGCTTGAATAAGGTCCCATAATGAGATTTTAGTAGGAGTATTCTTTAGTTGTTCAACAAGATTGTACTCCTTTCCACTAGGAAGACCTTGTAAGATAGGTCTAGAGGGGAGAGAATTAGGAAGAGGTAAGGGTTTTGGTGTTGGTTGTGGTGGTTGTGGATTATTTCGAGTGTTATATGTATGAGAAACGGTATTATAACTCAATTGTTGCGATGCATTATTCTTAGGTGGGTAAAGGAGAAGTTCGGGTTTGTTTTGAGGTGGAGGTTGATATGAAGGGGGGTAAAGGATGAGTTGAGGTTGAATAATGTTAACATCCCTTACCAAGTGAGAGTCTATATCATTATTGTGGTTTTTGTCTTGCATCGTGATATTCTTCCTAGGAGGAGGGTTTTTAGGAGAACTAAAAACCAAATTTTCTTGACATTCTAAGGTTGGTTCTTTGAAAAGTACTTCATCACAAGTAGGGGATTGCTCAATGGTTGAATTTTCTTTCCCAAGAATGGTTTTGTGAGGTGAAGAGGGACAATGAAGATTCTCATGACCATCATCAATTATGTTTTCTAACAACAAAGTATCTTCTTCATGACTAGGAGATATACTAGGAGAAGGACAAATGTTGTTGTCATGATTACCTATGGTTGTATTGTCTTGTTTAAGAAGAATTTTGTGAGGTGAAGGGGGAAAACTAAGATTCTCATGATCTTCACAAAATAGGTTTTCTAACATCAAAGTATCATCTTCATAACAAGGAGAGATACTAGGAGAAAAAGAAATTGTAATGTCATGGTCATTGGTCGGGCCCACAAAAGGATATGAACATCATAGTAAAACCTTTCCTGGGAATTGGACATTCCAATAGGTGACTAATATCTCTCTATGGATGTTCATTTACTTGTCAAACCAGGGGACATATACTTTAAATGGCGCAGCACAATATATGCACTAAGAACTAGTTTCGGTCAAAACTTAATAGAAATAAATACTTGAAAGGAATTCTATCTACACTACAGGAAGATAATGCAAAGTTCTTTTAACTCAACCATGATTTGATTAAAACAGAAACCATAATACCTACGACTGAAACACAAACTGTGAACTAGTCTTATGCTACAGGAACAGGCACAGGGATGGACTCCCTATGCTGCAAGAGCAATACAAGACTAAGTTTGTATGAAAACTTCAAAGATGAAAGCTAACTGATGGTCAACAGAAAAGAACAACTACTAACTAGCTACAGATACTTACTAAGTGGGCCCCCTTAGCAAGCATCTACTGATTACGCAGGTGTTGAACTTAGAACTTCATCAAACTTTATTCATGAAAATAGAATGGTATACATTGTTTTGTTGATATAGAAACTAACAACAAACTCTGTGTCTTGTCAAACAGATTCTGCTTTTCATTATCATACTGACTCTTACATGGTATCTGCTATATCTCTATCACTATGCTTCTATCTTACTCTTAACTATCATCTCTTTTTTCCCTCACGCAGGAGGAGTACTTTATTTAAAATCAAGAGAGCAACTAACTAACTAACCCAATCAAAGAAAGACGTGGAAGTAAAGTGTATCCCAGAATCAAGGAACAAACTTCATAAATGAATTTATGCGTTCAACCCGATCCAGAGAGAATCTAGTGCTCCACTCTTTCCAGATTGACTGTCATTAAAAATCTTTCCCAACGGTTTCGGTCAAAGAGTCTTTGCCAGAGCTTCCTCGAAGTCGTGCAGGAAATAGACTTTACTGCAAGGCCGAGATCGGTTGCGCTTGACTCGATCATACTTCTTCAACAACCTGTGAAACACAAGGTACCAGATGCGAAAGAAAAGGCACATGGCACATACACAATATCTGTTAACTAATCACATATTTAAATTTATTTCATCATTTAAAAACTACATGCGATATACTAGTCATTTAGGGAGTCAACAGGGTAATAAATGTAGTCAATTCAACACAATAAGCTGCAGGAATATGAAAATGTTTTGCTACAGGATATCCCCATAAAAGGTTTCAAAAGAGTTTTAAACAACCACGAATAACAAAAGTAAAGGCATTAAAAGTTTATCATAATATCCAAACTATGAGCACATTTTGGGCTCATCACTGCCCCCTACCTAGCCTAATGCTGGTCCTCCAGCATTAACTTTCCTGGTGGTTTCTCTGAAATCAGTGGTTGTTGCATGACTCTGAAATGGAGTTCCAAACCTGTAATAAAATCCTCTGAAAGCCTCGCACCTTTCATACTTATGGTTTTCTAAATCATCATTAAGATTTGTAGCCTGGTGAGGATAAAGGGGCCACATTAGCACAGGAGGTCTGAATTTCAATGGCAACCATAGTTCAAATCTCTTTTGAAGTCCCAACTATATATATTTTCTTGATCGTTTAAGAGCTGCTGTGAAATTTAGGGGACTGTGAGGTTCGAACCTTCTTAGCCCAACAGTTAATCTTTCCCACCTTTTCTCACTTCTGGTGTATGATAGTCTCCAAAATGAATATGACTGTGCCTGAAATTCATTATATACCTGTTTCCTGAGATCAAATATTTTCTCTCTGGCTGTAGTATTATTAATGCCATATGTCAGAGTAAACCAAGTTTTCAGCATTGCATGGGGGTTTGAACTTTGAGAGCATAATGGAACAGGCTCATTCCTTTCGGCTTCCTCATATGTCTCCCATTTCCTGCCATAATTTGTTTCATTTGCTGCCCATGACATAAATGATCTCAAATGGATATCACCAATATACAGAAGAGGGTTCCATTCTATTTCAAATGGAATTAAGAAGCCATGTAAATAAAATGCACACAGAGAATTTCTTAACCAATTAAGGGCTGCCTGGTATGCATCGTAAAATTCTTTAGCATTGTGAAGTATAGGATCTTGATTTTTGGAAATTATCATTAGTTGGAACCATAAGAACTATTCCTTAAGGCACAAAGCATAAACTCTGGGTGGTGGTCTACATTCCATAATCTGACCAGTTACTTTTAACATTTCATCCATTTTTGCTTTTAACTCAGAAATTTCCTGTTTCTAACTTTCAATTTCCTTTTTCAGTTTCTTCCTTTCTACCTCCCATAGACTTTGTTGCATGTCAGTCTGGGCTAGGTGCCGGAAAGTCAGGGTTTGCAATGTAATTGTTTCCCAGTTAACTTTAACATATTCCAAAAACTCAATAAAAAATGTCTTCTTATAAACAACAATGGCTTTACAAGTTGCAAGGTGAAATATAGCTTCACTAGGCACATTCAATTGTTCAGTATGTTCTTGCTCTTGGTGCAAGATGAATTCTTGTTGCTGCGGTGGAGAGGACTATGCTTCCTCCAAGAACTGCATAGCAGCGGTAGCCAAGTCATCAAGACTTGGTAACCCTTGCTCCATTTCCTTTGTCGCAACTTGTTCCTCTTCAGGAATGAATGAACTCTGTGCAACATTTTCGGACACATTCTGGGAAACATCAAATTCAGACCCTACAGACCTTTTTGAAATTACAATAACCTTTGGTTGAGGTGAAGCAGGGGAGGTCTTATATTGTTTCCTTGTGGAAACTCTTCTTGACACTGGTGTGGCTGCAGGAGGTGTTCTGGTAGCCTTCCTCTTTCTGGTCTGCTTAGAGGGCTCTGCCCTGCCAGAGGATGATGGTGAACTGGTGTTGTTGTAGGAGAGACAGCTGCAAGGGAAGGTGCTGCAGGAGAAGAGCATTTCCTTTTTCGAGAACGAGGGTCAGACTCTGGAGTTTGTTCTGCCCCAGACGACTCACCTGCCTTTGTTTTTCCCTTCTCTCTCCTAGTGACAGACCTAGTTTGTACCCGAGTAGAAGATTCCGATGGGGGAGCTGCAGGACCAGGTACTACAGGAGTAGATGACCCTTGCCTTGTTCTACTGGTAGATGCAATTTCTTTCTTCTTTTTCTGAGGCCGTGGGGTAAGTACCCTAGGGTGTTGTGGAATTTCCAAGCTCTTTTGGGCAACGAATTGTTGCCAGGAAAGAGGTGAGACATCTCTCAAAGAGCGTTCAATCAGTAATTTGATAAGGCCATGATGAGCAACAAAATTATCTTTCCTTTGTTGGGTTTTGTGGGCACTTTGTTCCAAAAATTTTAACAAGAAATTCAGAACATTTATAACTAACCCATGCCTCATATAACTTAATAATTTGAAATGATAAGAATGCAGGTAGGAGAAATGACCTTCATAGGTTAAATACATGATTATGTAAGCGGCGTATTCTGAATAAGGAGGAGGCAACGATACCTGCTTGCATCCCTGCTTGGAGACTTCCAAAGGTCCATCAGTGGGCATTGAAAACTCAGCCCTTGCAGTGGCAGCATCTGAAGAAAAATTTTCTCCAACAGCTGGAAGCCCGATTACTTTAGCAATTATGTCTTCAGTTGCAACAACCGTTAGACCCCACACAGTAGCTTCCCCTTCAGAAAGGGTTCTCAAAAATTCTCCAACAGCCTCCTCATCAAAAGCATTTAAACTCAAGAAGTACTTTAACCATCCACAGAGGATGAATGCATGGACTGTTTAAGGATTTTGCAATAATAATTCATGAGCTATAGGCTCATGTCGCACCAACTGACCACCCATGTTCACAATTTTCCCCTAGCTGAACTCAATTCCTTGCTAAAATTTCAAATTGTCTGTTTCCCTTTCTGTTCTGATTTTCTTCTGTTGTGCTGTCACATTTCTTTCTTTTCCAAAAA
The DNA here is from genome assembly GCA_007258455.2 of Sequoia sempervirens. Lineage (NCBI taxonomy): Eukaryota > Viridiplantae > Streptophyta > Pinopsida > Cupressales > Cupressaceae > Sequoia > Sequoia sempervirens. The sequence goes on from VDFB02270876.1 coordinate 139,965, forward strand.
TGAACTTTTTGAACAAGCAGTTTTAATCGTAGTTTACAAGAAAAACATGTTGAGATGATGGATTGCACAGCCCCTGAAGCTCCAGAATCTTCAATGCAGGACTTTACCCATGAAAGATAATCAACCACAAAAGAAATGTTGCAACAATGGAATGCTGATTAAAGATTCTATTGATATGATATATGATATGATATCTGATTGATATCTGGATATCTTGATATATTACAAATGTACAAGATGCCTTGAATATATAGGCATGAGCTAAACCCTAATATGCATGACATGTTGCCATGTGTCAAGATCAAACAACATGTGACAACATGTGAACCCTAATGGTGATGGTCATTAAATGATGAGATAAGTTCTAGAAGGAATCTTATCCCAGAAACTAGGAAAGGGAATATTATCCCATTTATTAAATGATTTATCTAATAATGCAACCTAGGACTTAATGATTAAATGCAAGACCTAAGTTAACTTATCCTAGTGTAATAATTAATTAATTAATTAATTACACCAACACCCCCCCATAAGTGCAACTTCGGGAGGAAAATGTAATGATTATGCAAGATGATGATGATGATGATGGGTCTCAGCTACGAGGCCATGTTAGGTACCCATGTACATGAAGATGCAGAGAATCTCCCACAACCAGAGAAAATGGGAAAACCCAGTAGGAACAAAACCCCTCTCCAAAAAGGAGATGAAAATGTAGAAATGTGAGATAGGATGGGAAGGATGGAGGACTCCCAAATACCCCCCAAGGGCACCATCCGTCACATGGATACAATAGAATCAATGCCCCCCCATAGGAGGGAAAGAGAGAGACTATGTAGCCCCCCAAAAAGATGTGATCACCTACAAAGAAGGTAAGTGTCTGAAGACAAAACATGATCCAATGTCGACAAACAACTTGTCTCCCTTTCGGAAGAAACAAAACCAAATGCAAGTGCAGAGATGCTTCCCATTCCGGATAGGAATTGAAGGAAGGAATGATGAAGGTGGATGTTGATGATGTCTTTGAATCATGCTCAAATGTCTCCTTGACTGATGAAGAAAATGCCACAATCAATGAAGAGGGTGACAAACCAGGATGATGCAGAAACTGATGTTGAACAATATCCAAAGACGAAGATAGAATGGATATGAAGGATGTGATGGAGACTTGATAGCCCCCCTGAATGAAGTGTCCTCAAAACCACTGAAAGAAGTCTGAAGCAACGAAGGTGTCCAAACCACAAATCTCCTGCTAGGAAGAAGCAAATCCAATGGTGGATGCTGAAGAAACCTCAAGTCCTGAATGGAATGAAAGGGAAGAAGTCTCGGATATGAAATATCTGAAGAGAAACCAAGCCCCTCCAAGATGGTCTCTGAATTCCCAATCAAGGTCGAGATAAAGGAATGTGGATATGCAAGAAAACTCTCCAAAGCCAAATCTGAATAGAGGAGTGATACCCCCTCAAGAATGTCCTCCAAACTTGTAGAAGTGGCTAAGGCAGTGATACCTGAAACAAAGCCATCATGTGATGTCAAGTCTAAAAAATTGAATGTGTCCTGATCGATGATGATAGTGGTGGAAGCCTCAATCAATGATTCTGGACAAGGAATCATTGAATGTGAAGGGATACCAACTGTCTCTGATGAAGAAGAAGCACTTAAAGGAACCTTGTCAACCTCTTCGGAAAGATCAAGGCAATCAACTTCCTGCACAACAATATCATGATGGGGTACTAGATCTGAAGAATGACATATTGAAGCATGACCATCGGGGAATAGTGGAGTATCTGAATCTCCGTATAGTTCCCAAAGCTTAGTCCAAAGAATGTGAGGACAATCTCAATGATCAATAGAACTCAAAATATCATAATCAACTTGCATCTCAAGGATCTCCAAAACAATGTACCTGCTGCAACTCCAAGCAAGTTCATGAATACCTTCACTTGGGCGGGGAACTATACCAAATAGATGAGGCAACAAATCAAGTGAATGAAGATGGTGGCAGATCCCATCTCGCTATTGCGGATAGTTACCCTTGTGCAACATAACCAAAGGAGAATAATATGCAAGCCCCATAAAGAAAATTTCTCCACAAAAACAAAGATAATGACCTTCAACGATAAATAGAAGACTTCCAAATAGATATGCAACTAAAAATATGCCTCCGAGATCAACAAATTCTACTTCAGTCTTCAGGATGTCCAAGAATCAAAAAACCAAAAAAAAAGATACCTGGAGCTGAAACCAAAGAAGAAGACTGGACTGATAAAAAAATGCACTGAAATATCTTCTGAATGCCGCTGGAATCTCTGAAATCTGACAATCTGATGCGAAGATGTGTGCGTTTGAGTCCAAAAGGGAGGGTTGACTTTAGTTGACTGTAGAAATTTATAGCAGAAAAATCCTACAAAATGGATGGCACGACTGGATAGTGCTCTGAATTCTCTTTCTGTCGATATCTCGTTTGCGAATTTTTGATATCGTGGCGCGAAGATATGGCCTCCGGAAGAAAAACTGCAATTTGAATTATCACTGGCTAACCAGGTGCAAAAAATTAGCACCTTAGGGAAAAAAAAATTCGGCCCTTGGTCGGTGATAGGACCACGGGCTTGCGCTGGAAGTAAAAAAAAATCTCCGCCGCACAGGCGGCGTCGGAGTGGTAGGCCGTACGCGGAGAACGGTAGCGCGGCCGGAGGAAACACCAACGGAGGTCGGTGGGAGTTCTGCGGTCGTCCGGAGATCTACAGGCGACGGACGGGAGCCGGGAGAACGATCGCCGGGAAGAAACCAATAGTCAACAGAAGACCCGACGGGTGGTGGCCGGTGTGATGGGCCGACAACCTGACGCAGAGATGACGGAAGCTTTGTCGGAGTCCGCAGATCAGCGACAGGCTTTTATATTTTTTTAAAATATTGCTATTGCAATTCAAAAAAAAAAAAAACAAAATGCCGACAAAAAAATAAACAAACCCGAAACTATATGTGTCGAAGAAAAATAATAATGCCGACTAGTGAATAAAATGGCAGGTCGAATTACTGCAGATTGATTTTTGCAATTACTATAGAAAAAAATTTCCCAAAAAAGCCAAATATTTTTTTGATTTTTCTAAACAAAATTTTCCTTGATGGAGGACTTACAGGGATGATTTTTTCTACAAATATGTTAGGATTTGTACAAAAAATGCAAACCCTAAGATGTACGTCATAGGCTCCCGGTTGATATGTCTCTGATTTTGACGAATGAACAGGCAATCTATGGGTTTTGAGGCCTTCTGGATGCAATGGAGAGGTCGGAGAGAGCCTGATCTGCACCAGAAATCAGCTTGGCTCCCGGGTAGAACCAACTAGCCTGCAAAGAATCTTACACTCCAAACTTCCTGGATCTAGGGTTGATGTTTCAATGGACTAGCTCTAATACCATGTTGAGATGATGGATTGCACAGCCCCTAAAGCTTCAGAATCTTCAATGCAGGACTTTAGACATGAAAGATAATCAACCACAAAAGAAGTGTTGCAACAATGGAATGCTAATTAAAGATTCTATTGATATAATATTTGATATGATATCTAATTGATATCTGGATATCTTGATATATTACAAATGTACAAGATTCCTTGAATATATAGGCATGAGCTAAACCCTAATATGCATGACATGTTGCCATGTGTCAAGATCAAACAACATGTGACAACATGTGAACCCTAATGGTGATGATCATTAAATGATGAGATAAGTTCTAGAAGGAATCTTATCCCAGAATCTAGGAAAGGGAATATTATCCCATTTATTAAATGATTTATCTAATAATGCAACCTAGGACTTAATGATTAAATGCAAGACCTAAGTTAACTTATGCTAGTGTAATAATTAATTAATTAATTACACCAGCACCCCCCCATAAGTGTAACTTAGGGAGGAAAATGCAATGATTATGCAAGATGATGATGATGATGGGTCCCGGCTACGAGGCCATGTTAGGTACCCATGTACATGAAGATGCAGAGAATCTCCCACAACTGGAGAAAAGGGGAAAACCCAGTAGGAACAAAACCCCTCTCCAAAAAGGAGATGAAAATGCAGAAATGTGAGATAGGATGGGAAGGATGGAGGACTCCCAAATACCCCCCAAGGACACCATCTGTCACATGGATACAATAGGATCAATGCCCCCCCATAGGAGGGAAAGAGAGAGACTATGTAGCCCCCCCAAAATATGTGATCACCTGCAAAGAAGGTAAGTGTCTGAAGACAAAATAGGATCCAATGTCGACAAACAACTTGTCTCCCTTTCGGAAGAAACAAAACCAAATGCAAGTGGAGAGATGCTTCCCATTCCAGATAGGAATTGAAGGAAGGAATGATGAAGGTGGATGTCGATGATGTCTCTGAATGATGGTCAAATGTCGCCTTGCCTGATGAAGAAAATGCCACAATCAATGAAGAGGGTGACAAACCAGGATGATGCAGAAACTGATGCTGAACAATATCCAAAGATGAAGATAGAATGGATATGAAGGATGTGATGGATGTGATGGAGACTTGATAGCCCCCCCTAAATGAAGTGTCCTCAAAACCACTGAAAGAAGTCTGAAGCAACGAAGGTGTCCAAACCACAAATCTCCTGCTAGGAAGAAGCAAATCCAATGGTGAATGCTGAAGAAACCTCAAGTCTTGAATGGAATGACAGGGAAGAAGTCTCGGATATGAAATATCTGAAGAGAAACCAAGCACCTCCAAGATGGTCTTTGAATTCGCAATCAAGGTTGAGACAAAGGAATGTGGATACACAAGAAAACTCTCCAAAGACAAATCTGAATAGAGGAGTGATACCCCCTCAAGAATGTCCTCCAAACTTGTAGAAGTGACCAAGGCAGTGATACTTAAAACAAAGCCATCATGTGATGTCAAGTTTGAAAAATTGAATGTGTCCTGATCGATGATGATAGTGGTGGAAGCCTCAATCAATGATTCTGGACAAGGAATCACTGAATGTGAAGGGATACCAACTGTCTCTGATGAAGAAGAAGCACTTAAAGGAACCTTGTCAACCTCTTCAGAAAGATCAAGGCAATCAACTTCCTGCACAACAATATCATGATGGGGTACTAGATCTGAAGAATGACATATTGAAGCATGACCATCAGGGAATAGTGGAGTATCTGAATCTCCATATAGTTCCCAAAGCTTAGTCCAAAGAATGTGAGGACAATCTCAATGATCAATAGAACTCAAAATATCACAATCAACTTGCATCTCAAGGATCTCCAAAATAGTGTACCTGCTGCAACTCCAAGCAAGTTCATGAATACCTTCACTTGGGCGGGGAACTATACCAAATAGATGAGGCAACAAATCAAGTGAATGAAGATGGTGGCAGATCCAATCTCGCCATTACGGATAGTTACCCTTGTGCAACATAACCAAAGGAGAATAATATGCAAGCCCCATAAAGAAAATTTCTCCATAAAATCAAAGACAATGACCTTCAACGACAAATAGAAGACTTCCAAATAGATATGCAACTGAAAATATGCCTCCGAGATCAACAAATTCTACTTCAGTCTTCAGGATGTCCAAGAATCAAAAAACCAAAAAAAAGATACCTGGAGCTGAAACCAAAGAAGAAGACTGGACTGATAAATAAATGCATTGAAATATGTTCTGAATGCCGCTAGAATCTCTGAAATCTGATAATCTAATACGAAGATGTGTGCGTTTGAGTCCAGAAGGGAGGGTTGAATTCAGTTGACTGTAGAAATTTATAGCAGAAAAATCCTACCAAATGGATGGCACCACTAGATAGTGCTCTTAATTCTCTTTCCGTCAATAGCTCGTTTGTGAATTTTTGATATCGTGGCGCGAAGATATGGCCTCCAGAAGAAAAACTACAATTTGAATTATCACTGGCTAACCAGGTGCAAAAAATTAGCACCTTAGGGCAAAAAAAATTTGGCCCTTGGTCGGTGATAGGACCTCGGGCTTGCGCTGGCAGTAAAAAAAAATCTCCACCGCACAGGCGGCGTCGGAGTGGCAGGCCGGAGGCGGAGAACGGTGGCGCGACCGGAGGAAACAACAACGAAGGTCGGCGGGAGTTCTGCGGTTGCCGGGAGATCTGCGGGCGACAGACGGGAGCCAGGAGAACAGTCACTGGGAAGAAAGAAACAGTCAATAGAAGACCCGACAGGCGGTGGCCGGTGCGATGGGCCGACAACCTGACGCAGAGATGACGGAAGCTTTGTCGGAGTCCGCAGATCAGCGACGGGCTTTTATATTTTTTTTTAATATTGCTATTGCAATTCAAAAAAAAATAAAACAAAATGCCGACGAAAAAATAAACAAACCCGAAACTATATGTGCCGAAGAAAAATAATCATGCCGACTGGTGAATAAAATGGCAGGTCGAATTACTGCAGATTGATTTTTGCAATTACTATAGAAAACTTTTGCCCAAAAAAGCTAAATATTTTTTTGATTTTTCTAAAAAAAAATTGCCTTGATGGAGGACTTACAGGGATGATTTTTTCTGAAAATATGTTACGATTTGTACAAAAAATACAAACCCTAAGATGTACCTCACAGGCTCCCGGTTGATATGTCTCCGATTTTGACGAATGAACAGGCGATCTATGGGTTTTGAGGCCTTCTGGACGCAATGGAGAGGTCGGAGAGAGCTTGATATGCACCAGAAATCAGCTTGGCTCCCGGGTAGAACTAACTAGCCTACAAAATAAAACCCTAAGCTTGCAAAGAATCTTGCACTCCAAACTTCCTGGATCTAGGGTTGATGTTTCAATGGACTAGCTCTAATACCATGTTGAGATGATGGATTGCACAGCCCCTGAAGCTCCGGAATCTTCAATGCAGGACTTTAGCCATGAAAGATAATCAACCACAAAAGAAGTGTTGCAACGATGTCCAATGTTGATTAAAGATTCTATTGATATGATATCTGATATGATATCTGATTGATATCTGGATATCTTGATATATTACAAATGTACAAGATGCCTTGAATATATAGGCATGAGCTAAACCCTAATATGCATGAGATGTTCCCATCTGTCAAGATCAAACAACATGTGACAATATGTGAACCCTAATGGTGATGATCATTAAATGATGAGATAAGTTCTAGAAGGAATCTTATCCCACAAACTAGGAAAGGGAATATTATCCCATTTATTAAATGATTTGTCTAATAATGCAACCTAGGACTTAATGATTAAATGCAAGACCTAAGTTAACTTATGCTAGTGTAATAATTAATTAATTAATTACACCAACAAAACATGTAATAAAAAAGACATGCGATCATATTTGGAAAGTACCAAAAAAATAATAAAGAAAGGTTATTTGCGCAGTTATGGCAGCAGCAAAAAGACAGGTTTTAAAAGGTGGATTACCCTGCCCCCTACTTAGAGTATGACATGTGTCCTCACATGTACTAAAGAATAGGCGGAGATCGGGTAATAATGACTGGTACTGTCATAGCAGTAAATGAATAGAATAAAATAAATCAAATATGTGATAACAAAAGATATGGTGTACCTTTGATAATTGCATGTACGTGTGAAGAAAGATGACAGCGTCTACATGAGTTGACAGTTGGGAATGATATCATAATTAAGGGTGATGCAGATGGATGAAGTGGATGGGTGATGTGGGCAGACGAGATGAATGGATGGGATGGATGGATGGAAGATAAAGAAGTGAGATGGGGCGATAAATGAGAATGGAGAAAAAGGGGTTTCCTTTAAAAAAAAGAAAACCTTTATTATGAGCATGCTTTTCAAAATTACGGTGAAGTTGCAGGAGAAAGGCTAAAGCCTTCGGCTACAGGAAGAGTAGCGGGAGGAACCTAAACGAACTGTTGCATGAATTCTTCTTTTGAGACTGGTTTATGGTACAACTGGAGTCGATGGCCATTAACTAGCAATTTGAAACGGACTGGATCAATTGTCACCAGCTGTACAGCTCCGTTGTCGAACACATTCTCAACTTCATAGGGACCAAGCCAGCGTGTTGCAAGCTTACCTTGGTTTTTCTTGATATCTGGAATCATATAACAGAGCCCAATCACCAGCAGAAAATTTCTTGGTTTTTATGTGTTGATCATGCCATTTCTTCCTTTGCTGTTGGACTGCTTCGGTATGCTGCAGGGCAGCTTTTCTCATTTCATCCAGAGCATTTAGCTGTAGGAGACGTTCCTTCTGTGCTTCAGATATTTTCATGTTGAGTTCAAGAGCTGTCCTCAAAGTTTTGTGCTCAAATTCTATGGGCAACATGGCTATTTTCCCATAAAGCAGCTCAAAAGGTGTAAACCCAGTTGCTGTCTTCCATGTAGTTCTGTAGGCCCAAACTACTTTAGGAAGTCTATTGCTCCAATCTTTTCTATAGAGCTGCACTGTATTTGTTAGGATCGCCTCAATTTCCCTATTTTTTACCTCCGCCTGACCATTGGCTTGAGGGTGATAGAGGCTGGACTTCTTATGTTTGATTTTATAGTCATTCATTAGTGCAGTGATTAGATTCGATGTGAACTGAGCTCCCTGATTAGTTACAAGCTCTCTGGGAACTCCAAATCTAGTGAAAATTTGTTCATACAGAAATTCGGCAACCTTGTTATCTCAAGCATGAGTCATAGCTTTTACCTCAACCCACTTTGTTACATAGTCTGTGCAAACTAGAATGTATGACTTGCCATTTGATGGTGGATCAATTGGTCCCACAAAATCCATTCCCCATTTATCAAAAGGGGTGACTATTACTTGTGGGTATAGTGGCATTTCATCTGACTTGGTTGGTCTTCCCATATGCTGACATCGGTCACATTTCTTTGTATAGGCCACAACACCCTTGTGTAATGTTGGCTAGTAGTACCCTATTGTAAGAATCTTCATTGATGTTCTCTTTGCTGCAAAATTTCCCCCACATGGTTCATCATGGCACGCATGCAAGATATTATAAGTCTCATCTTCTCTTACAAATCTTCGCATTACTTGATTAGGTCCAGTATAAAACAGACAATTTGCAATCCATGAAAAGTTAAAACTTTTCTCTATTAACAATTTCTTTTCTTTTGGAGAAAAGTGGGCTGGTATTCTGCTTGCTGCTAGATAATTGTCAATGTCTGCATACCATGGTGTATGTGCAGCAATAGAAAACAAGTGTTCATCTGGGAACCTATCATCAACAACCTCATGTTCAACAGGTGCAGCTAATTGAAGTCTTGATAAAAAGTCAGCTACAACATTAGCTCTTCCTGGTTTATCAATGATTGTAATGTCAAATTCTTGTAACAACAGGAGCCATCTTACTAATCTACCAGAAATGGCAGGTTTGTTCATCAGATACTTGATTGTTGCATGGTCAGTATGGATGAATATCTAATAACCTGTGACATAATGCCTAAATTTATTCAAAGAATACACTACTGTGAGCAATTCCTTTTCTGTAACAGTATAGTTGAGCTCAGGACCTTGAAGGTTCTTGCTAATAAAGTAGATAGCATGCTCAATTGAATTTTCTTTTTGAATTAAGACTGCTCCTATACCAAAATCAGAGGCATCAGCATGTATATGAAAAGAAAAATTCCATTTTGGACCTTGAAGAATAGGGGCTTTAGTAAGCAAGTCCTTTAGTTGTAGGAAGGACTTTTCACAGGCCTCTGTCCACTCGAATTGAGAATCCTTAGTTAACAAGGCATAAAGTGGGCTGGCAATTTTACTGAAATCTTTTATAAACCTTCTATAATACCTTGCATGGCCAAGGAAACTTCTGACATCCTTTTGTTTTGAAGGAGTTTGTAAATTCATAATAACTTCAATTTTAGCAGGGTCGACCTGAATTCTATTCTTTGAAATATGATGGCCTAGAACAATACCTTCTTCCATCATTAGAAAATATTTTTCACTGTTTAGAGACAAATTTTCTCTCTGCACTTTTTTAATACTTTTTCTAAATTCACCAGTTCTTCTTCAAATGTGACTCCATAGGTAGTGAAATCATCCATATAAATCTCCATACAGTCATGAGATATATCAGCAAAGATACTAATTACTACTCTCTGAAATGTTGTTGGCGCATTGCATAGACCAAAAGGCAAGACTAAGTAAGCAAATGTTCCCCATGGACAGGTAAAAGTGGTCGTATCTTGATCTTCAGGGGAAATTTTTATCTGATTATACCCACTGTAACCATCCAAAAAAGGAAAAATATCTTTTTCCAGACAGTGAGTCTAGTACTTGGTCTACAAAAGGTAGTGGAAAGTGATCTCTTTTAGTGGCATTGTTCAACTCTTTGTAATCTACACACACTCTCCATTTTCCACCTTTCTTGGGGACAATAACTAATAGAGAAACCCATTGACTGTCAAAGATTGGATAAATAAAACCAGCATCAAGCAACTTTTGAAGTTCATTTTTAACTATTTCTCTAAGTGCTGGATTTACTCTTCTTTGAGGCTGCCTAACTAGTAAACAATATTCTTTGATATAGATCCTATGAGTACAAACTCAAGGATCTATTCCTTGCATGTCCCCATATTCCCATGCAAAAGCTTTATGCTGATCTTGTAGCATTTTTAATAAGTCAGCCTGTTGAGACTGTAACAACTTGCTATTGATATTCAAATAGTGACCTGGAGAAAATTCTATCTACTTAGTGAGATTACTCATAGAATCTACAGGTGATGTTTGTACCTCTTGTGGAAGAAAATTATGAAAAATTGTTGGAAGTTTAGGCAGTGAACTCTCAAAATTTGGTTGCTGCAAGAAACATTGTAGATGGCTGCCATTTGGATCAGATGAACTATCTGTATCAGAGTTAAACTGTAGAATTTGAAAAAGCAAAGCATCCTCATTCTGAAGTTGTGAGAATGGATCATTTTGAAGCATCATTAATTGAGCCAACAAATTGGCTTCTTCAGTTTCTTTCCCCACATTTGGCCAAATAGGTTGGGACAAATCTGGTTGAGGTCTAGCAGGCGGATACAAAGCCAATTTTTTTGTGGACTGTCTATCAGAAATGGTCATATCTCCAGAACCACATCCTATAAAAGCATCAACAGTTGCTAACCATGGTCTACCAAGGATAACTAGATACCCTCCTAAAGTTGCCTTAACTGATAATATTGTGAAATCAGTTGGATACTCCCAAGATTCAAGAGTGACAATTACATCTTCCACCATTCCATCAGGTTTAACTGTGGAGCTATCTACAAGCTGTAGAACTGTAGGTGTAGACCTAATGTTTGAAATGTTCAAGGAGTCCATAGTATGCTTTGTCATGAAATTAATGATAGCACCTAAGTCAATCAAAACATTTTTACAATTTGGCCATTTATATGTATCTGCACTACAGGACTTCTAGGATCAATATACTTTGGGATGACTACATTTCCCAACATTATATCAGCCAATTTCCCTAAGACATGAATTGTTTGGGGATCCTTTTTCTTCTGTCCAGACTTCTTGAAACAGGCCTCTTTAATAGCTTTTCCAAAAATAGGAACATTTTTAATAGCCTGAAATAAGGGGATTTGAATTTGTACATTTTTGAGCTGATCCAGAATGTCAAAAGTGGGTTCTTCCATGGATTTAAATGCAGTACTTTGCAACCTCTGAGGAAAAGGTGGTTTGTCTTGGCTTTGCAAAATAGGCTCCTTAGAAACCGTATCAGGTATAGGCATATGCTCAGTTGGATCAGTAGGTGCAGTAGATTCTTCAAGGGGAGAATCTGGTATTTCAGTAATTAGAGGTAGTTTTGGAGCAGGTAAAGTGGTTCCAGACCTCAAATGGATGTCATTAACATTTAAGGAATAAGCTTGATATTGGTTGGCTTCGGCAAGATACGTAGGCTACTGTGGCTATTGTTGTTGCTTATTATTGGGATTTGGCAAGGGCTGGGCAGGCATAGGCATTTGCTTTGGAAGGCCAGGATTTGTGGCAGTTGCTGCAGGAGGTGGCATGAGGGCCTGTGGTTGTGGCTGTGGAAGCTGCAGGAACCTAGGGGACTATTTTTTCCATTACTGAGGACCTCTCTATTGAGGATTCTGTTGCCAATTACCTGGAGGTGGGGTCCATTGTCCTTGTGGCTGCTGCCAACCTCCTTGAGGAGATTGCCATTGCGGGGTCTAATAATTAGGCCAACTTGGTTGAGGTGGATTCCAGGGTGGTGGTGGTCCATATGTAGGTTTCCATTGGTTATTATAGCCAGAATAAGGATTACCAAAAGTCAAAGGATCTTGAGGCATACCTTGTCTTTGGGCCCATGGTCTCCTTTGTGCAACAAAGAACACTTGATCATCATCACCTTCTACTAGCTTGAAGTCAGTAGGTAGTTGCTTAGTTTCCAAATTATCCACTATCTTGCATCTGCAGTCATGTTTCTTCTATCTGCAGTATGGACAAAACTCGGCCAAAACTGCCTCAGCCTCCTCATGTTTCTAACGAGCTTGCATAGTGTCTAGTTTTGTAGCCATATTATTAATGATGTCCTGCTTGAACTCAGACAACAAATTTTTTATCTCCATCCAAGAAACTCCACCAGAAGAAGACTTCCCCACTATAGCATGATGACCTCGACCTTTCTTAACTATTGCTTGAGAGTAGTTAAGACATATTTTCTTTATATCATCCCAAGGCAGTTGGGTTATATCACCTCCTCCCATCAGGTCCAGGGCGTCTATATAGGCATCACTGATTCTCCTTAGAAAGAGTAATTTCTGAGAGTCTTCATTGAGAGTATGGTTTGAGTTCTTTTTTAGTGAAAACAAGAACCTTGAAATATAATCTTCTAGACTTTCATCCTCCTTCTGCTGAATTCAGAATATGTCATCACCTTTACTGGCACTCTTACAATATTCCTTATACTTCTCAAGGAATTTCTTTTGCATGGCTACCCAACTATCAACAACACCTCTTCCCAGACTCATGAACCATCTGAGAGCTCCCTCCTTCAAGGTGGAAGGAAATAAATTCAGTTTATGAGAGTCTGAGTTGTAGTCATAACTGTGACAGAGGACATCAAACTCAAACAGAAATTTTTTTGGGTCCTCCATAACTAGGCCATAAAACTTGGGAAGCAATGAAGAGGGAATATTTTTAAGATTGTCAGTATCTCGTTGGGGAACAATGGGAAACTCAAATGCTGGAGGTGGATTAGGTGGATTATTTTCCATGTTTGGTTGTTGGAATAACAGAGCGAATGGATTTTCCTCAGGTTCTTCGTCAGCTGGGTTAAATGGTAGTTCAACAAACAGGTTTTCAGGGAGGAACCTTCCCAGTGTGTCTCTTCTTCTTCTATGCATGCAATACGATGAATGGTGGTTTGAAAGATTGAAAATTTTTGACTAACAAACTAAACTAATACTAAAAATAACTTTTGACAAATCCTTAGCTTGACACCATCCCCGACAACGGCGCCAATAATGGTCGCACCCAAAAAAGGATATGAAAATCACAATAAAACCTTTCCTAGGAATTGGACATTCCAACAAGTGACTAATATCTCTCTATGGATGTTTATTTACTTGTCAAACCGGGGGACGTATACTTTAAATGGTGCAACACAATATATGCACTAAGAACTAGTTTCGGTCAAAACTTAATAGAAATAAATACTTGAAAGGAATTCTATCTACACTACAAGAAGATAATGCAAACTTCTTTTAACTCAACCATGATTTGATTAAAACAGAAACTATAATAGCTACGACTAAACACAAACTGTGAACTAGCCTTATGCTGTAGGAACAAGCACAGGGATGGACTTCCTATGCTATAGGAGCAATACAAGATTGAGTTTGTATGAAAACTTCAAAGATGAAAGCTAACTGATGATCAACAGAAAAGAACAACTACTAACTAGCTACAGATACTTACTAAGTGGGCCCCCTTAGTTAGCATCTACTGATTACGTAGGTGCTGAACTCAGAACTTCATCAAACTTTATTCATGAAAATAGAATGGTATACATTGTTTTGTTGATATAGAAACTAACAACAAACTTTGTCTCTTGTCAAACAGATTCTGCTTTTCATTATCATACTGACTCTTACATGGTATCTGCTATATCTCTATCACTATGCTTCTATCTTACTCTTAACTATCATCTCTTTTTTCCCTCACACAGGAGGAGTACTTTATTTAAAATCAAGAGAGCAACTAACTAACTAACCTAATCAAAGACAGACGTGGAAGTAAAGTGTATCCCAGAATCAAGGAACAAACTTCATAAATGAATTTATGCATTCAACCCGATCCGGAGAGAATCTAGTGCTCCACTCTTTCCAGATTGACTGTCATTAAAAATATTTCCCAATGGTTTCGGTCAAAGAGTCTTCACTAGAGCTTCCTCGAAGTCGTGCAGGAAATAGACTTTACTGCAAGGCCGAGATCAACTGCGCTTGGCTCGATCATACTTCTTCAACAACCTGCGAAACACAAGGTAACAGATGCGAAAGAGAAGGCGCATGGCACATACACAATATCCGTTCATTAATCACATATTTAAATTTATTTCATCATTCAAAAACTACATGCGATATACCAGTCATTTAGGGAGTCAATGGGGTAATAAATGTAGTCAAGTCAACACAATAAGCTGTAGGAATATGAAAATGTTTTGCTACAGAATATCGAATAAAAGGTTTCAAAAGAGTTTTAAACAACCACGAATAACAAAAGTAAAGGCATTAAAAGTTCATCATATCCAAACTATGAGCACATTTTGGGCTCATCAGTCATCTAAGGTTGTGTTATGGTGGTTGTGAATGATACTAGGAGGCTTAGGAAGCACATAAATGAGGTTTCTGAAGCTGTAACAGTCAATTAAAAATCTAGACAGGGACTAATTCGCCCAACATGGCGAATGAGTCCCAATACTGGTTTTTTTGCAAAATTATTAGAAATTTTGAATTTTTTTTTTATGGTTTTGATGTAGCATGATGCAGACCTAAGATGGAGATGCAAAATTTTAGATATTTTTAAGGAAATTATATGCAAAAATGCAAACTAAATGACATTTTCACTAATGCAAGTTTTTGAAACCCTAGAATGCAAAACAATGCAAAATCTAATGCATGCAAGTTATTGCTAGGATGATAATGGACACAAAATCAGAAAAGAAAATGTTCTAAAATAAGTTTCACCAAAATGAACCATAGATTTTAGGGGCTAGGAATGTTAAGTCTCTTTTGCTCAATTAGGGTCTTTCACCTAATGGAAAGAGATAGATCGCACACTCAAAATTTAGGTGGTTCACTCAATCCAAGGTATGTATGATGGATTTATGACTAAATGTAATGCTATAAATGAAACTAAGTGATAAAATTGATTGATTATGAATGCAAAACTTAAGAAATGTAACTTGTTTGAAAACACATTGTGATATGCAAAAAACACCTAGAAATGAACAAATTACAATAGAACTTGACGAAACTGAAAGTGTGCACCTGGAATATGGATCGAGACTAGAAATTCCTTCTAGAATGTTGTTGGTGCTGATTTTCAGGCTTGGTGGGACTAATTTTCCATTTTGGGCGAATTAGTCCCAGTTCTGCAAAACTGTTCCAGAACCCGTTTCAAACATAAGGGTATCTAAAACTGTAGAAAACAAAAAACTGACCTACAAGTGGCTCATTCTCCACTCATGGTGAATGAGTCCACTTTTGATTTTTGAATATTCAAGAGTGGAATTTGGGGCTCTCGGTTTGCACTTTGATTCTCTACAGGTGTCCACTTCTGAAACTCTCATTTTTGAACCTGAAAATGAGTTTTTGTTGATATTTTGACTTGTTGAATGAAGAGAAAACTTAAGAAGCCTTGGAAATTTATCTCCAATTATTTCCAAGCTTCCAAGAGTCCTAAATCTGCAAACACACAAGAAGAGAAGAAGAAATGTTGGATGTTAGGGCATGGGGGTTTTCCTTGGTCAAACCCCTTTTAGGTAATTAAACCTTGAAATGATGAAAGAATGAGATGAAGCATGCAATAATGCAGTTGATTACCTATCCATGATGTTTGATCTTGAAATTCTGTAGAAAAACATGAAGAATCTTCCCTCGAATGTCTGAAAATTGATATCTTGATGCCTTGAAATGATAAAACCCTAAGTTGCTTGACTTGAGATGGAAGATTAGTGGATGAGTGAATGATAAGAGATGTGAATTAGGGTTAAAAGACTTATATTTATAGGCATTTCACCTATTTTACCTATTAATAACTCATCACAGGCCGACATGAAATAATAAACTTTAATTTCACTTTTTTCCCGCTCAAAGGTCAAAATTAGGCCAAATGGGATTGATTCACCACAAATGGCGAATGGGTCCCACCTGGATGGGACTAATTCACCATGCATGGTGAATGGGTCCCACAGGGGCCATTTTGACAACTAAGATGCCAGGAGAGAAGGAAATAAGGTTTATACTGCAACTTTGTTGAGTATTTGATTAATTTAAGCCTCGAGATGCACAATATGGGTTAAAAGGGGCCTATTAGTGATGATGTAAAGGTCAATTAGGGCTTGGGACATAGAATTCAATGTGAAAGTGTGATTAAATTCACTTTACAACACTAAAATGAGGTCCACACAGCCTAGGAAGGCACAAGAACCAATGTGAATGTGAAAGACACATTACAACACTAGTTTAACATTAAGTTTAGTTTACAAGTCTTTTATATTGATGTGATAATGTCATTAAACACATTTTATAATATTGAATTAGGGAGAAATGGATTCATTAAGTCTAGAAAGGTGTGAAAGTATTTTACAACACTTTACAACACCTTTACAAGACATCAATAAAAGCATGTTATTCAATTTGCAAGGGTCCAAGACCTAGTGTGGATGCATAAAATGCCTCACATCACCTAAATCAAGGCCTCATTAAGTCCAATTTATCATGAATTATTCCCATGTCAAGAAAGAGGTACATTTTTCTATGGTATAGGAATATGAGTTGTCCATTAGGTCCTAATGAAGTCTTTGAAAGACCCTGGTCTTTCACCAACTTTATGGGCTATATACCTATGTTAAACTCCTGGATGATAGTCATCCATTTTCTCCTTCTTTCACTTAACTTCTTATCCAAATTTAGATACATCGCATTTGCATTTTTGAATGGTAAGCTCATGATAGATATGGTTTTTTAGCACCATCCTCTCTCTTCTGAGTCAAAATTCCAGCATAATAGTGTTTCAAAGAAAATGTATAAATATTAAATGGTTTAATATAGTCAGGAATAGACAGCACAAGAGAATTGGTTATGGCCTCTTTGATCTCCTAAAAAGCATTCTTAGCTTCTAATGCCCACTCAATTTTGGTATTATTTTCCAAAATTATATCATTCAAGGGGTGCACAATCTCAACAATACCACTCATGAAATTTCTTATGGACTCGATCTGATTTGTCCAAAAGGCCATCTCACAATAAGATCTACGGTTATTATTTAAAACAAAAATGTGGCAATTTGAGCCATTTTAATTTCCTCGAGCGAGCAGTAATGGCATAAACTTGTTGGTTATTCATAACCAATCCTAAGGCATATGAATGATTTCTTTCTTCACCGCATGAGGATTGTAGACAGGTTTCGAGGCATTCTGGAGATCAATGGGTGATATTTGATATCAAGAGGGAGGTTGTCAACTCACTTGTGTGAACTTCCTTGGAACATTAATGCATACACACTCTAATTGATCTATTTAATGAGGATTTCCTGCTTCTTATTCTCACCATTTGTTGTCTTCGAGAGTTGAGAATCTGAGTATGAGTGTCTGGGGTTGTTCCTAGTAATTGCAAAGTTTGAGGTAGTTGTTCTTGGGTAAGTAGATGCTTGTATTGGCCTATTTCAATTACGTATAAGTCTTGAGGTGGTGAAGGTTTTGTAGTTGACAATCTCCGTTTAGATTGACAGGATTTATATGTTGTTGTAAGTGTCTGTCTTGAGGTGGTGAAGTTACTTTGTTGAAAATGGATAAACTAGGTGTGTCTGTCAATCCAATTTGAAGGTCAAGGAGACTTAGTCTCCTTGAATCTCAAGGTGACATTCCAAAAAATGAGAAAGAGATGTCTGAATTTCCTATAACTCCAAAGAAAAGAACAAAAGATGGTAAGAAATCTACACGAAGTGTTGTCAAGCATGCCTATCATCTGAGAAGCAGAATTGTTTCAGAGGAATTGTTCAAGGGGAAAGAGAATAAATCTTATAGGCCTAAGAGTGAGGCAGCAAGAAAGAATAATTACCATCGAGCTCATTTTAGAAAACGTCATTCTTGCTTGGTTTTTGGTCCTTCATACTAATTCGGTTCCTTTTGGCTACTTTGTTATTTTTTGCCTTCATTTTTTATGGTGACTCTTCCTGGTTTGGTATGGGTTTGCAAGTTTTTGATGTTACGACAACGACACCTTTTGGAATGTTGGTGGGTTTTCTTCAACTAACAGTTTTTGGAATTTTGCTTTTTGCTTTCCCCTACCTTACAAATGATTACATGGAACTTTCTGAGGAATGTCTTAATTTAGGAAAAATTAGAAATGAAATTAAATACAATTGAATTGTAACTGTAATTCAGCCTGATGCTTGTTGCTCCCTTGTTCTATAAAATGTATTTCAAGGTTGATTACGAGGGTTCAATTTTTGAGTCTTATAATGGTTTGGGTGAAAAGCTAAGCTCAAGAAGAAGCATATTGGCTATGGTTGCAAAAATATTAGATTAATCTCTCAAATAAGATTGAAATAATGTGCCAATTTCCATAGCACACCACTAGAGAACTAATCATAATGAACCCAATACAAAGAAGAAAAGTGCATTTTTAGAATTTCAATATTTATTTCAAGATCATTGAATAAATATTAAAAATAATCTCAATTTAGTCAAGATAAATTATGTTAAGTACCATGGACAAATAATTTAGGAAAACATTAACATATGTTTTCCACCTTGAAGTAGTCAACTTATGATGTATATCTTTATGGGAGAGAAATATTTAGGCTGAGTTTAAGTTTCCTTCAGATATGTAACCATTCGATAAATTATTTTCAATTTCAGCTATCAGGAAAGTTGACCTTAAATTTAACAATAGTTTCATGAGAATACATGATGGGTAATGGAATTGAGATATTAGATTAGATTAGTCTCTCCAATAATATTAAAATAATGTGCCAATTTACATATGTCGTGAAGCACAAGAGTCTATAATCCATGGTGGATATGAAGATTCTGTAGAAACTAAGGATTTTCCCTTTGATTTCTCTTCGCCCTTAGTATTTTCTATTTTTTATTTTTTATGTGAATATGATATTAATTTCTATTTTTTATGTGAATATGATATTAAGGAGTCAAAGGAGTAATTAATTTCTATTTTTTATGTGAATATGATATTAAATGGGTAGATTTAATATATTTTTGATGTAAGTTTATTTAATTTTCAATAAATGATAATGCACCTCCAAATCCTCCTTAAATTCATCCTCAAATTCCCGGTTCACCTCATATCAAAATACCTCTTGAAGAATAACTCTAACAAACACCTCCAACAATTCTTCATCATGCTCTAGGAACTCAAGAAAATTTAATGGGGCAAATTGAAAGTAACAAAAAACAAATACAAGAGTTAATTACAAGGTTGATAGATCCTCGAGGCACAACCTCACATAGAACCATGCTTAATCACTTGAATTAATAATCACATGCACATTCAATTAGCAAGGAAATATGTAGTTGGTTAGAGAAGAGACAAGAGTTTAAACAATTTTATGTAGATAAATTATCATATAAACAAGCTCAAAAATGAAAAATTACAAAATTTTACTTTTGTGCACTATTCACGAACCCTAAAACAAATCAAAATTTACATCCTTCAAGCAAGAGGTTCCTTATTCATTGGTGCAACCACCAAGAGATCACTTCGAAAATTTTTTTGATAAAGGTGGTGGATGGTTTTTTACTATCCTCCATGCAACAACAATGAGGTGCCATAGTATTTTTTGAGGAAACTCTATTGTGAGTTTGTCCTCAATAAAATCCTAAACTATTTTAACACATGCGGGACTTCCAAAGTAGAGGTGGGGTCTCTACATAGGATAGAGTGGGGGAACATATCAATGCACAGTGGCCAACAAGATGAGCACTCGCTAGACCAATATATGAGAATGTGACTATCCCTTCTATTGTGAAGAAGAGTGTTGAGGTGGATACATTGCAGCCAATTAGTTTCCTCACCCAAAGCCTCATTCAATACACCATTCCTCTAGCACAAGGTGAATCGGGCAAGTCTTCGAGGAGCAGAGTTCCACCTCACTATTGTCAGGCTTGTGGGTCACTCTGTGTTTATGATCCCATGGATAGTCAAGATGCAGGTACCCAAGGTACATATATAACTAATGAGATGGTGATGACAAATTCCCTCTTAATGAGAAATTCAGCCTTAATAGTCAGGTAAGTGTTAGTAAGTTCATTGAATTTAATTTATTAAATTTCATTTTTTAAATGCAGATTTACTAAATTAGTTGAATGATTATAATGAAATTTCAAGGTCATAGTGTTCACTGTGTTTTCAGCGGTCCTCCACCTCCCTATAATTTCACAGCCACATCTATTGTAGAGGTATGTAACTAGTAAAGAATTATAAATATTACATGTGAATAGCTAAACGTTATATGAACGGTATTCTTATATCTCATTTTGGATGTTGAATAGGTTAATCTTGGAGCTTTGACAACAACACTTTCCAATGGAGGTGGTCATCGAAGTTTCACTCAAGTAATACAAATTATTTATAATTTTAAAATAGTAAAATTGTATTTCATAATTGAATAATGTTTAATGACTTAAAGGTTTTAGATAGTTTGTAAGTATGGTTTGTAATTTTTTAATTAATTTGATTTTAGGTTTTTATACACTTCATAATCTATAAATTTAATTTGTTCATGTTTTTGACCTCCAAAAATATAGGCTAGTAGCATCACTAGCTTGTGGCATACCATTTAATTCTTATCCTCCTAAATTTCATCACTAGCTTGTAGCATCACATCTCTCTACTCACTTTTGGGCTCATGAATGTTGCTTGGGATACTTATCTTATTACTACCCTTTTCCTATGTTGACAATACTTATCATGGTGACTATGTTATTGCATTCATGTTATGGCTATAGACTTTCATTTATACCTTTCAAGTTCTTGACACCACTGAGAACTACTCTAGATTTCTCTCTTGACTGTATGAATATGATCATTAAAAGGGCATTGTCAAGGACTATATGTGCCCTCTTTCTATCCCTTCACAAGGACTATCCTCTATGAATATGATCATTAAAAGGGAATTTTCATTTCAAACTATCCTTTAATACTAAACTATGCATGCTCCTCTTATACCATTGTACTAAATGTATGCTTCTCCTATGAGACTATCTTGTAGCATTGGATTTCATGTGACTACCACCACATTCATGACTGTCATGCACTCTTTACCTTGAGGTATGTTGGTTCAAAACATATGAAGTCTCTCCTCATAAAAAATCATCTTCCACAATTGTCCCTTGAAGCATTATTTGGTATTGAAATACATGTGACTATCCTATTACATCTTATCACTTTAGACTATCATATTCAGTATTATGTAACTATCATATTACATTTCTTTATTTATGTTATACCCTTTATTGTTCATTTGATGTCCTTTATTCATCATTTGTCCTTGTGATCATTACTTTGCCTATGTGAATATTACACTATCCACTATCATGAAGATATCTCACTCCATTTCTTAGCTATCTCTTCTTTGTGATTGACCCATAAATATGAGTAGAATGTTGAGGTTTAATGAAAATAATGGAGTGTTTTTATAGGTGTGAACTTTTATCAAGATCTTAGGACCATATTCCCCTCATTGTGTACTATCACTACATCATTTTGTTCTTAGTTGACAATGCTCATTATTTCTTCTTTTCATGCATCTCACTATCATTCTTTACATTATTTCCATAAATATTATCCCCACTTCACAAATTATTCACACTTCACATCAACAAAGGTTTGCATGACTTATTTATGTAATCACGATATTGTCCCTTTCTTACATGATATGATTGTCCCTAGGACTATCATCTTGTGACTATCCTTTACTTTGAAATTTCCCTCATGAAACATGCAAACCCTTGACATTCAATTTCAATTCTCATGAAGACTCTTACTAATATATTGATATTGTGTCCACATTCAAGAGGATAAGATACTCTATCCTTTGTTCTAATTTCTCCTAACTATCACATTTCTCTATAATTTGTCCTTATATTATTACAACCTTGTCTTATCATTCATGAGACCCCTTACTATGCAAGATGCCCATATAACAACCTCTTCCTCTGTCAACTTCTTCCTCTCAACTTAGAAACTTTCCAATATGGATTTTGTGCATTGTGCTTTGTTTTGTTGGTTCTCTAGACAATATTGCTCTCTTCTATCAACCTTTTGTTCACCATGTTATTTATGAAGGGTTTTGATAGGGGCCTTGTCATCATATTGTCCTATCCTCTTTTTTCACTCTTTAAACCATTCATTTGGACACTTCATCAACTTTTTTCTTCACTATTCTAGAAATTATTGTCCTTTAAATGATTCATGTCTATTATGCACATGTCTTATGAAGACAATTATCATGATTTTTCCTTTTTTTCCTTACATGGCTCTTATTACTCATACTACTATGCACTGTTTCTCCTTTTTCCATTGCCATTATTCTATTCTATTTCGAAAAGGTCTTAGACATTAGTATCTTCAAAATTTCATTCTGTGTTCCTAATTTTCCCTAGGACTATCAACAAAAACATGTCACTTGTATAGAAATCACAAAAAATTTCCTTCTTGTTTCCTCTGGTTTTTCTATCACTATAAAATAATAAAGTTCCTTTGGACTTCAATATAATATCTCCCTCAATTATCATAAAAAAAGATCTTTGAAATAGAATTGGATTCATTAACATATCCCAAGGAACACAATAGTCCAATAACCACATATTAAACTATGAAGCAATATATAGTTCAATAAGTACTCAAAATTTTGTTGTCTATATGTCATACATTATAAGCCATGACCTGCATCACTCTTCTAGTTTTTGTAATCGAATAATGTTGTTTTATTTTTATATGATGCATGTAGAGACTCCTCCTGATATTGATAGGGAAACAGAGCATGGTTTCTCTACTACAATAGAGAGCTCGATGCCTTTGACAAGGGTATGTGGAAGATTAGTAAAATTAAAATTACATTCATTGTTTTAACTATTTATTATTGAAAAAACAAATGATTATTGATTTGTACTTTAATTTATATTTGGATGGTTTCTATAGGGCTTTGCAATGCCATAGAATGAGTGTGTTGCTATTGTGAACGAGGAGAGGGATCATTTTGCAGTAGTAAGCGATTATTTTGTTAAATATTTCATTTTATATAATGTAATTTATATATATTAATGTCTATACTCTTTAATGTAATAAGTATGACTACATGAAGAATTAAATAGGAGGTCCAACCCTAAAATTAGAAGTAGACCACCATCATATGCATCTCCATCCCCCCAATGATCAAAGGCCACTCGTGATCTATTTTCTTCACCTGGAGGGGAATGACTATTTATTAGGGTCCTTTGTTGTATGCCTACATGGCATTTTTGGACATATCTTTTGTATTGCATATACATGACATTGTATGCCCATGTATGGAATTCTTGTAAGCCTATATGGCTATTTTGTATATATTTTATACTTATATCGACATAAATTTATGTATGCCTATATGGCTATTTGGTTAGTACATACCTTTTTTATTGATGGTGTCCATGATTGCATTATAAATGATTATTAAAATAATTAATTAATTAATTGACATAACTGTAAATGATCAAAATGTCATTCTAATGTTCTTACAAAAATATTCTTATATTATTTCCTTGCAATAAATGAAGTGCTTCAAAACATGCTAAGATGTTTATCTCTAAAGCATGTAATGAAAACACAAGGAAAAAGAGCTAATTAAGGATCGTATGTTTAGATTTTAAGTTTTTAATAATAATATGTTACCTCCATTATAGAATGACAAGCTTCAATGGATATTTGTAGATGGTTTACTTCAAATATTTAAAATCCAAGTGTATTGTGCTTCATAACTTATTTCACACTCATTTCACCTATATTTGTTGGTTAATTATTATCTTTCCGACCTAGTATGTGTTTGTGGTATTGGGTGACATATTTTTGGCATATAGTTATGGAATCAAGTTTTGTACAAGACAAAGTACAAGTAATTTACACTATGTTTCCAATAATTGTATTGAAGTATATTCAAGTACCCATCCTCAAGTTGGTCAATCATTACTTCAAATTTATAGATAAATTATTCATGCCCACACTTTCCTTCATCTAAAAAAAATATATTCCTATATTGACCAAAATCTTTATGACTGCATTGAGTTTAATCAATAGATGAGACTAGTTCTTTGGTGTAGGTCATTCAGTCATAAGATTGTAAAGACACCTACGTTGACCAAAAATCATAAATTGGAATTATTCTACATAGCCACCCCAACTTGATCAAATTATCAATTTACCTCTAGGGGATGAAGAATATAAACAATGCCTCTCAATAACTTTTTACAAAATGCAACTGACACTTTTTGGAACATCTGAAACATTGTTTCCATAATGGAATTACTTGGAGATATGAAAAAAAAAGATGTTATTGCATAGGGGCCCTACATGACCCTGTACCTTCAAACAAAATGGTTGTAAGTGTCACGGTTTCTAAGTAATAGCTCATCAAAGTTTGATTCCCTTTCGCACTTTGATCTCTTAAGAGAAATCATTGGTGCAATGCAGCCCAGAATGTTTTGGCATGTTGGGGTGTGAAACAGGACCTCGCTTAGCATAAACCTACCCATCCGGACGTGTTGGAACTGTTAGTTTGGTCACATGATGAATAGAACAAAAAGTACACCACCTTGCAACTTTACACTACATGCATCTAGTGCTCTTTCCATCAATTAAAAACTCGTCACCGTGAACAAATGGATTGGAGATATGAAAAACTAAGAGAGGTTATTGTAGGGTCACCCTACATGACCTTGTACCTTTAGAAAAAATGGTTGTAAGTGTATGATTTCTGAGTAACAACTCGTCAAATTTTACTGCCCTTTCACACTTTGGTCTCTTAAGAGAAATCGTCAGTGCAATGTAGCCCAGAATGTTATAGCATGCTAGGGTGCAAAACAGAACCTTGCCTAGCATAAACCTACTCACCTATATGTGTTGGAACTTTCAGTTTGGTTGCATGATGAACCTAACAAAATATACACCACCTTACAACTTTATAGTGTATGCATTTGATGCTTTTTTCATCAACTGAAAACTTGCCACCATAGGAAAATGGACTGGAGATATGAAAAGATGAGATAGGTTATTATAGAGGGGACCTAGATGACCTTGTACCTTCAGATGATCTGGAATAGGTCCACACTAAGAAATCAGGACTAGTTCGGCCCCAAATGCTCTAATTGTGAAATACATGAAATTTTGAGAGTGATAACTTTCTGAAAATAAATACGAATGATCTGAAATCTAGATATGTGATAGATGTCGATGTTTACATGTTATATCCTACTTTAAGAGCTGAGAAACAATAATGCGATGAAATGTGGAATGAAATACTGAAACATCTATTGAATACAATGCAATAAAAGAAATGTTTTTGGTTGATACAGGTTTGCTTTACAACTAGGGATGCTCCTACATCATCCTATTATGACCCCTTAATCCATCCTATGAGGACCATGCTCAATCCATAATTTCTCCTAATTTAATGTAATTTAATGAGATTTCACATCACATTAACAAAATTATTGGTTTTTTCAAAGGTAGAAAAATCGCATCTCATTCTCAAGGGATGATCATAAAACTCATATCATGATCTCATACCACATTTTCTCTTTACACACTTAGGTCACATAAGAGGGCTACACCAGCATACTCTACATTATTCATAATACACACTGAGTATGTATAGTAACTTTTATTTCATCAATTGGTTTGAGGGAGATTTCACATATATATTTTAAATGAAACCATTCTCCATCTAAAAACCACAATAAATTCCATTATCATCATAACCAAAAGCATAGTTTTATATAGTCATAGTTTTATCATCCACAATGAGAATTATGGAGACGGCTTCAAGGGGTGTTAAATTTAGGACAAAATCATTCCATTAGCATGGTTTATGGACCTTGAAAAGGCGACATGTGGGTTAAGGGGATTTAAGAAAATAGGATTGAAGGGGAAACTTCATTATTCCTTGTTCACTTTTATATCATAGATAATTTTGATATTGAGGATTTCCTCAATCCCCCACCTCAGCCCCCTTCACCTCAACACCCTTCATCTCCACCTCCACCTCCACCTCTACCCCCTAGATCCAACGAGGCTCACTTGCAAGCTTGCATCAATGATAATATTACCCATTCAAGACAAAATCAATCCAATTCAAAATGAAGCATTGGTCCACCCCACCTAAGTCATTCGATGCAAAATGTTGTAGATGTTTTTAGGTCCATTGATGTGAACTTAGATAGTCATCGACAATGGAGAGAGGAGAGGAGAAAGTTTTATTCTAATGGTCTCCTCTATAGGCAGATCCTTGACTTTAAAATGACAAAAACCCATGTTGCTCCATGTTTTGTTAACCTTGTCAGCAACCAACCAATTCCAACAACAAAAAATTTCAATGAGGTGGTGTAGACATCCCCAGATGGCTACTAGTTTTTGGGATTGATGGTGGATGGTATTTGATCATCCACCACATGCTAATTGTGAGGTCCCTCTCTATTTTTTGGGAAAATTATATACAAATTTTGTGTTGGGCCAAAAACTCAATTATTTTGATTTCAAATTATTTTAGGGTGTTGGTGGCAACATGCCACAATAGAGGTTAGGGGCAGAGGTTTATCAAAGAATACCCACACCTACTCAAACTCTTTTTGATCTTCCTTTTTTTTCCATTCCTAGACCCATACAACATCATGTGGTGCTATCTACACTAGGAGCTTTGAGTGCACCCGTAACTAACCTCAACAAAGAAACTTTTGAGATGGCGGGTAGGAGTAGAGGGTGAGACCATGGAGGAGCATCAAATGGAGTTGTTCCTAGTACCACTCCACCTACTTCGACACCTCATGTATGTACGAGTTGTTGTCAATTATGTTATGGACCTAATTAGGCTACATCCATTTCAAGTGCACGCAGAGCATCTAATGATACAAGTTCATATGTTGATTTTTTTACTACTGAGCATCACCCTATAGATCATCTGACACATGTATAAATATACGTGTACATGTTGAATTTATAACATTATTTTAAGCAAGTGCTTCTAATAAACATATATATAAAAATAAATAAAAAATTAACAATCAAATTGTATGGTGTAGATGATGACCACGGGGACATCTTCTTTTCATTGATATTGTTTTGCATAGACACCAGTGCAATTTGGAAAACCATATGGGGTATTTTTATTTTTTTTAAATATATTAAATAATTTTAACTTGATTAAATAATTTGTAATTCAATCGCTAACATGTGTTGAATATTTAAGTTGATTTAGGGAAGTCGTTTGACTTCCATGTCAGATCCACCAGAGGGATTATCAAGCACTCCTCCATTGTTGAGTGTCTCATAGTATTAAAAAACTATAGTTACTATTTTTTATTTTGAATTCACTATATCAAATGTACATGTACTTATATTAAAAGTATATGTTTATGTACAGGTTGACACAACCATGAAGATGGGTATTGCACACCCATTTGATGCATGACAGTTTCAGGAGTCGACTCAATTTCATATGCTAATCTGCACCAACCCTTTCCTCTATGCATGGGCAGGAAGCATTATTAAAGAATGTTCAGGGATAAGAATTAGGTTTTAACTATAAAGAACATTTGTCGGTATCATTAAATACAAACTAGTATTGAACCAATGTATTCCACAAGTCAAAAAAATGAAATCTTTTATTAAGCTCCATTATAAAAATCAAATTGAAAAAACCTTAACAATCTTAATTAACGCCTAGGTTCCTAGATTTCAATTGATAATGCATGCATAAATACTCTTGAATTCATTGGTGGATGGTTGTTACATTCTTGGCTAAATAAGGAACATTAAATGATATAGAAGCTTTTACAATCCATTCGAACTTAGTTGACGAAGGCACACTGATGTTTGATTTTCCCTCTCACTCTGGTTAGCACTTGGATTTCAGGCGTATGTCGAATGGAGTTCTTGAATTTTTTGATAAATTCTTTTATACTCATCTGCTTATCAATAAAATTTTGGGTGATAGAATTCATAAGACTCCTCTCTTCTCTTTCAGATTGCTAAAGTAGTTGCTATCGAAAGTAAGGGAACTGTTGGGATCCATTTCTACTATGGCGGTATAACTGTTGGGATCCACTTCTACTGTGGCGGTATTGTCCGCAAGGCTAACGCATAAATTCTCTTTAAGAATTGAGCATAGGTGGCATCAATGGAAGGGTTTGTGTCTCCTTTGACTGTAAAATTGTAAAATTATGCAGTTTGATGGATTCCAATTGTATGTGCACCCATTCACCATAACAACAGTTGTAATGAATAATTTTAATTTTATGATTAATTAAAAAAATTTAAGAAATAAAATTTTCATAATTTATAATATAATTTTGGTTGTGTTTTTTAATTTGATTATGTAATTTTTTTCTTCATGATTCATTTTTCTATATATTTTAGCTGACTAGCATATATATTATTTATTACTAATATATATAAAATATCCGAACAGATATCCTTCTAATGTATCTTAACCCTAGTTCTAATTGATGTCTAACCCTAATTGAATGGTAATGTATCTTGACCCTAATTATACCCTAACTATAACCCTAATTAAACAATTATTGAATCCTAACTCTAATTAAACCCTAACACTAACCTTTATCCTAATTCGGCCCTTATCCTAACCTTAACCCTCACTGTAATTGAACGCTAACTCTAACCCTACTTGTACCCTAACAATAAGCCTAGGTTAACCATATAATTAAACCTAATTGAACCCTAATCCTAAATTAATATTAAATCTATTTGAACCCTAATCCTAAATTAGTATTAAACCTAATTGAACCCTAATCCTAAATTAATATTAAACCTAATTAAATTGTAATCCTCGTTGAACCCTAGCCCTAAATGTAACACCAACCCTATCCTTAACCATAATTGTATCCATAATTAGAATTAATTTTAATTTAAAATTATGTTAATGTTAGCACTTCATATAGATTCACATGGTTAGGTTAGGGTTAGAGTTAGAATTAAAATACGTGTTGGTGTTGAAATTAGGATTAGTGTTGCATTTATAATTAATATTAGTGTTAAAATTATATTAAAATTATTGATATTGTTTTTGAAAAGGAAAAAATAGGTTTTACAGGGACCTGAAACCACAAAGTTTAAACAACAAGAGATAAACAGAGAAAGTACAAACAAGCGGACAGCTGTCCCTAAAAGGAAACGACAGCAACAAAAGACAACAGGGCCCTAAAAAAGGACCGCCCAAAAAACCAGCAAACAAAACATCACATTACTCCAAGGTGTTTAGTAAATCCTCGGCTTCCTTTTCAACATTCTGCATGTCCTGTAACCCCTGCTTGAGAATTTGGACCGTATGAGATGAAGTCGGGGTCTTCCTCTTGATGTTAGCCCTGGTACGAGTCGAAATCCCTTCACCAGCCGATCTGCTGCCTCCCCTGTCTGCATCCAAATCCACAACCATCGAACCCTTTTGGTTTTTTTCAAGCTTTTCCACCATCGCATTGATGATGATGGTGTTATGCCTTGCAATTTTGTGATTGTTAGCAACAGTAGCCCTGATATTTTTTTCAATCTTGGACATGCTGCACTCGATGCTAGCCAATCTATCCTCCTGTAATTGTTGTCTTTTCCTCGTTAATGAAGTTTCTTGTTCATCATTATCTCTACTATTCCAACTAATTTTCTGCTCCAAATCCATGACCTTGTTGTTGAGATCAGTAACATGACCTTTCAAATTACAGACTTCATTCTGGGTCCATTTGAGAACGGTAAAAAGGCCATCTGTACTTTTTTCCGCTATACTAACCAAATCCTCAGGCTTAAGCTTATTCAGGGCAGAATTAATTTCATCCTGAATAGGGGACTCAAAATGATCATTCCCTAAATTACCAGAAGCAGGGGCACTAGGGGCCGATTCCTTACTGACCATGGGCTTTTCAGAGAGGATTTCCATTGAATTCCCTGAATACGAAACGAGTTTCATAATAGGGTTACCTTTCAAACCTGGAGTAGGGCAACCAGGAGATGGCTGGGGATTAAGACAGGACGGGGAGGTAAAACCCGGACTAGGGCACTCATGCAGAGGTTGTCGTTTAGGACAAGACAGTGGGGCAGAACCCTTAAGGGTTTTCTGACAAGGGCCAACAAGAACACAAGCTGGGGGGCTTGGGGTTTGATCTCCCTACTACTTTCTGTCTCCTCATCGTCCAACTCTTCAATATCAACAGTTTTAGGCAAAGCAAGTAAATTTTGAAAATACTCAAAAATGAGCCTAACAAGACCAGGCTGAATAATAGCATTCCTCCTAGGGTTTCTTTCCACATCATCGAGGCAATTCTTCAGAGAAGAAAATAAGTAAAAAGGCAGAGATATACGAACCTTATGCCAGAAATGGTTCATAATGGCAAAGTGGTAACCATAGACTCTGGTAAAGCGCTCGTCAACCGTGATATATTCCATAACAACTCTTAAGACTTTCCTCCAAATAGATTTGATGGACTCCACATCAAAGTAGCTATTAGCAACCTTCACCATCTTCGCTTTCTCCTTATCTTTTTTGGGAAATTTAATGACCGCTTCATCAGAGAATTGTCGGTCTCGGTAGAATTTAACACCCTCAGTTGAAAGACCTGTTATCTCACCTATTAAGTCCTCACTCAGCTTAACATTCCTGCCAAACAACATGATCTCACCATTTTTCTAGTTTTTAACAAAATAGTTCAATATCCCCTCATCCGTACCATGGAGCTTCTCCATATATGGGACTAAACCCCCCTTTTCAATTCTTTCCCACGCTTTAGCATTCTTTTTGTGCTCCTGGAAATTGCTCGGCTCCACTCATTTTCTTTCTCCGCCCATAATCAGCTCACTGTCAACAAACACTGAATAGTTGCCCTGGGTCTCGTTTAGGTATTTTTTGTCGAACACCCAGAAAGCGTGCCGCAGACCCTTCTTAAAAAAGAAAATGATGTTGGTCCCATCAAATCTAATGAAATCGATGTACCTGATCTTTATCTGTTTCATTATGACTAAGATTACCTTCTCTTCCATGCACTGAATCATAATAAATGAGCGCTTTCACTTCAGGATGGAGGTTGTCATTCTTCCTCCACGTGTTTTCCCCACCCTTCCTAACCCCTTCGTTGGTGAAGAAATCTGCCACCTTATTGGCTTCTTTATAGGCGTGGGAAACTTTCACTTTATCAAATTTGCTTAATAAAGTTTTCGTGTCTTCGATCCATTTTTTTATGGTCCACGAGGGGGGGGTAAGCCCAAGAATACAATTTATTATATTCAAGGAATTTCCCTCCAACCAAAGATGTTTCGTGTTGATCTTGAGGGCTAGGCTGACCGCATGAAAAGCCCCAACTTCTTCCGCGACATGATTAGTTTGAATTCTGATGTCCACAGCAAAAGCCGCAATAAAAGCCCCCATGTTGTCCCTTCACACACACCCACTACCAGCTTTCCCAGGGTTACCTTTAGCCGCACCATCAAAATTGGCTTTCACCCAGCCCAAAGGCGGCATAGACCAATTAGCATTATCTCTCCCACTCACTCCAGGTTTGAGTATATTTGACCCAACTAATTTTGAATTCCACTTTTCGGCCATAGCAACATCAAAAGGAGACCAGAAAGCATTCTCGAACATTTTTCCAGGAATTAAAGAGAAAATTTCCTTTATAGCCCTTACAATTTTAGCAAACAAGTCCCCTTTCGACATCTCTTTATCCCTAAACACTCTATTGTTTCTTTCCTTCCAAATATTCCAAGACACAAAAGGAAGAATAAAAGACCATAGCTTTCTCACAAAAGGATTTTTTGAAGGAGCTTTCCATTGATTGAAAAAATCTTCGACAGAAGCAGGGAAAACCCACACCAAATCAAGAAGCCGCAAAAATTTATCCCAAATATTCAACACAAAAGGGCAATGAAGAAAAAGGTGATTAATAGTCTCGGCTTCATTCTTGCACATATAACACCTGTTTGGTAATTGAATTCCTCTTTTTCCAAGATTTTCCAAAGTGAGAATCTTATTCTGTAGCATTATCTAGTAGAAAATATTGATTTTTGGAGTCAAGTGATTAATCCAAGCCTTAGCCCAGAAGGGAGGAGGCTTCAACTTACTAACCAACATAGAAGTGGCAGAGGCAACTGAAAAAAAACCAGACGGGTTGTCTAACTAGACAGCAATATCCTCCACCTGGTGTTGAGCTGGTCTAAGGGCTCTGAAAGCTGACTGAACAGGGCCAAGATCCTGACTAATGGTCTTCAAATCAACCCAATCTCTGTTCCTCCTATAATCTTTAACCATGACTCCAAATTCCTTTTTACAATCATTCATCCATTTACTAAATTTCTCTATTCTAATTAAAGGATCTTTAAAAAGCCACCTGTCTTCCCAAAACCTGACAAAATTTCCATTTCCAATCAGCCATCCAATTCCCATTTCCAATAGCTTTCTTCCTTTACCCATATCATTCCAACAGACTGACCCATGAGGTAAAGAAGAAGAGTTTATAATTTCATTTAAAGACTCATAGTTATTAAAATATTTAGCCTTTAAGGTATCACGCCATTCTCCATTTAAAGTAAGAGTTCTCCACAGCTGTTTAGCAAGAAGGGACATGTTCAACACTTTAATTTTTCTTAAACCCAGGCCTCCCCTTGATTTGGGTTTACAGACCAGATCCCATCCGACAAGTGGCATTCTCTTCTTGTCCTCCACTCTGGACCATAGAAACCTTTTCTAAATTTTTTCAATGGCCTCAGCAAATTTAGCAGGAATTTTAAATATACTGAGAGCATAAGTAGGACGATTTTGTAGAGAAGCCTTAAGGAGCTGGACTTTTCCAGCTTGACTAAGAAGAGCTCCTTTCCAACCCGATAGCTTCTTATTGAATTTTTTAACCAAAGAAATCCAGAACGATTCCGAAGGTTTAGAACAAAGAGGTAGGCCAAGATAGGTTGACAAAAGAGATTCCACACGACATCCAAGGATTCGAGCAAGTTTGACTTGTCTATACTCTGGAGTATTGAGGAAAAAAATTGAACTCTTGTCCCTGTTGACAACTTGTCTAGAAGCAGATTCATAAAGATTCAATTTTTTTTAAAAGTCTTAGCTTCAGTCACAGTAGATCTTCCCATAAGGATGGTGTCATCAACAAATTGCTGATGGGAACAGGTAAGAGGAGATGAGGAAGGTTTTAAGCCAACAAGGGATCTTTGATCAATAAGCTTTTTAATATTTCTCCCTAAACTCTCAGCCAAGATAATAAACAGAATAGGAGAAATAGGATCTCCCTGTCTGAGGCCTCTAGATGTCTGAAAAAACCTTGATGGTGATCCATTCACAATGACAGCTGAAGAAACTGTCGAAACAAGCTGGTTCACCAGCTGAATGACTCTGTTATTAAAACCAAACTTGTCCAGAATTTTAAACAAGAAATCCCAATCAACCCGATCACAGGCTTTGGAAATGTCCAGTTTAAGAATGAACCCTTCAGTTTTTGAAACCATTAACGAATGTAAGTTCTCATGAACAGTAACAACTGAATCCATAATATACCTACCTGGCACAAAACCGTTCTGCTACGGAGCAATAATTTGGGGAAGCACAGAAAGCATTCTTGAAGTCAACACCTTCGAAATAATTTTGTAAATAGAATTACATAGGCTGATTGGCCGAAAAGCTTGAAACTCTGAAGCCCCAGGTTTTTTCGAGATAAGGACCACAAAAGTTGCATTGATATTGTTAGAATTAGTGTTACAATTAGAATTAATAATGTTTTATGTAATTTACTATATAATTCAATAGTTGCCATATATTTTATTGATGCAAAGTATGGGGAAGTACAAAGAGTCATATGTAAAATAATGTAGCTTTAAATAATCTTGGTTAATAAGAATTCAATAATTGTTGCCATATATTCTATTGAAGTGGAACTACAAGAAATCATATGTGAAATATTATAACTTTAAATAATCTTGATTAGTAAGAATTCAGTAACTATTGAAATATATTCTATTGAAGCAAAGTATGGAGAAGTACAAAGAATCAGACTTGAAATAATATAACTTTAAATAATCTTTGGATGTATAGATAACCATTGTGAGAAACCAATGACAATTAGAATGTATCAAAGATAGTGAAAAGTCCTATTACGTATGGAGATCCAAACCTAATGTGGTTCATTGACACTCATCAATGAGAGGTGTAGAATAATGAAACATAATGTGATTTTTTCTTTTTTGAACTACATGACATTTCTGTACTTCACCTTATATGGGATGATGACAATCTCAATTAAACCAAACTACCAATTAGCCTCAATTGTCGCTGCAACACTTTACTCCCTCTTCAATCTATTCTCATGATTCTTCATTCCCAAACCGATATGCAATCCTCTTCATCGAGTTTTCTCATTAAATAAATTATTATCAATATCTACAAAACAACAGTAGCCGACAGAGAAAAATAGTATGTAGAATGTAACTGTGTTTCATTTATATATACTTCTAAGGGGTATTATATTTGGTGCAAAACACTTGAAAATGGTGGATCTGGTATTACTGGATATGCCCTGTTTCATGGACTATCTATACTCTAATTTCCGCACAGTATCATGGAGATGTCACATATCAATTGGAAGTGATTGGTGAAGGGTTCAAACCAGTAAACCAGTTTGTGGATGATTATTTTGGATATAAGCATGATTTCTTAGGTATAGTCGCTACAATGCTAGTTGGATTTGTTGTGTTTTTTGCATTTATCTTTGCATATTGCATCAAGGTTCATACAAAACCAATAGAACAATAACTCCTAAGTATTGAGATTTAAGAATCTGAGAAAGAAAATGTCAGTATCTGGTCATACATCATGTAACTAAACAGACATGCAATTCTCCATCTTCTTGATATGTAAGCATGAGAATCACTTTTCTTATATGGTAAAAAGCACAATACTGTGGACAAAAAAGAAACCGTTAAAGGACAGACTACTTCCAATCTTTCCTCTATCTCATCAATTATGTCATATCCCTTCAGAGAACTAATATCGGGGATCGATTTGTCCTCAAATGAAAAGCTTCCATCGAACGAATCGAATGACACAGATACATCACATCCGTGTGTATTATAATGTCCAAAATTAATTTACAGGAAAATTTGAAGGTCTAGCCAGGTTGAACTAAGAAAACTAGTTCAATTATGTTACTATTACCTCAAAAAAAAGTCACGGAAGGCTAATTAGGGTTCGACGATACCAGCAGTGCAAAATTTAACATGCCAACGAACGAATTTCCAGCGTCATTCTCCACGCAGGTGCTAATACAAACCAGAGAAATCCATGAGCCAAATATAAGTAGACATATCATGAGACCTACTTTCTTTTGTATTATTTGAAATCATCTGCGAAGTCACATGCCATTTTGGGCTATTGGGTATCTAGGGTGTTACTATTACAACCGTAAACCTGGCGGATAGCCTATATCTCTGAAAATGAGCATAGCATAGACAATACAACCACTCTAGGAAAGGTAGAGATTATAGGGCTCTATATCATCAGATCTGATACCCAACTTCCTTGTGGATCTGGCTAGTGACTACCTTAAGTCCAAGAGTTTCCTTTAGGCTGCGGATCTTTGTTCCCTGCACATCCAGGTTGTAAATCCCTGCAACATCATCAAAGGTCGTTGTCTGTGACATTTTTTAAATATCAGATTAACAAACTACTATGACTACTTCAGTTTCTACAGAGAGAAAAAATTTATAGATCGAATTCCCCTGAGAAAATATACAATATAAAAGCAATTGAAATCAAACATGAATAATTTACAGGCGAGTCTATTCGAAAATGAAATGAATATTCTTTTATAATGCTTCGCAGAGGGTCCGGTGCGTGCGCTGGCATGCCGCCCAGCCGCACCCCACCCATGCATAGAGGAAAGTTGGACATTTCCATACGGAATGCTGGACATTTCCTTTTTTGTTTTGGAACCAGAGAAGACATTGGTTTCTGCTACATTCTCGTATGTTTGAAGCATTTTAGTGATCCTCTGAATATCTTCTACCAGGACTTTCCAATCCAGCATTGAAATGTTTTCCAAAATCTTCTTTTGCATAGAAAAGGCATTCATTAAAAGATATTTCAATGCTGGATTGGAAAATCCCGATAAAGAAGACATTCGGAGAGACGTAGCAGAAACCAATGTATTCTACTGGTTCAAAACAGAAAAGAGAGGACTAGAAGAAAACAACGGTCACATTCTGAAAGTAGTTCTGCGCCCAAGGTTCATCATATCCAATGCCTCCATCTACTTCATTTCTTGAACAAAAGAATGGAACCAGTTTTGCCCCATGCCCTAACTCGGTGACCACGGTAGAAGCAATACATAATGACAACACTATCTGGAACGCCAGATCTGAGGCTGCTGCTTCTCCTCCACTATTCTGACCAACTCGCTCACTTGTTCACACAAATGGTGTGGATGGATTGGTTAAGAGCAAATGTGATGTATATATAAGAATGTTGGTGTGAAATGATATTGGTGGTGCTTCCACGTATCCATAAAATAACTGGCCGCATTGGAGGTTGTGGAACCGACAATGGTGGCGCCGACTATAGCCGAGGAACAGATTTTTACAAGGGATGGCCCTCTTCACGAGGCTTGCTTGTTTACTTGGTTTTAATTGTAAGTTCTAGAGGCGTCGCTTCTCTAACGCACGTAAATTTTTTGATGAAATAATTAAATACAAATGGGAAAGTATAACAACCTAACACATTAATTATTATTACTTAACTATATTAAATAAATTTTACATGTATATCAATTATGTTTTAAATATATGTCAATCAAAATTTATTATATAATATTATAAAAACTAAATATAGTTTAAAGTATTCAAAATGTTTATTTTAATTTAATATTTACAAATAAATAAATATTTTTCACCTCCTTTTTGAAATTTATAATTTATAATTATTTTTTATATTGGCATTAATATTTATTTGGATCAATTCATTTAACTTTTGAACTATGACTATTACTTATTGTTTTTCACATGTATTTTGGATCAGTTCGTTTAGCTTTTGAAGTATAACTGTCACTTCTTATTTTTCATGCGTGTTTTGGATGTGATGTTTATTAGATTTGCCTCTGAGATCTCATAGCCACAAATTATCTATTCTTTATATTGACATTATTGTTTTTTTCTACATAAATTTGTTTAGATTTTGAAGTATAACTGTCACTTATTATTTTCCACGTGTGTTTTGGGTCTTAGGTTAATTAGGCATACGTTCAAGTTCTCAAAGCCGCAATTTATATTTATTACATGCATATTCACACATTCTACAGCATAAATTTGAGATATTATTATTTTATATATCTCATGCAACAAAACAATGGAAACTTACAAAACAAAATTTCTAGTAAACATTTCTTTATATACTCTATGAAATTTTAACTAAATTTTCTTATATATTACTTCAATTTATTTCTTATTATACTTAAAACATACACTAATTACTTTTACTTTTCATTTTCGGAGGTTTCTACTTTACCAAATTAATGAGAACTATTTTTTTTTTTTTAATAGTATCAATAATTTTAAATTTGAGATCTTCCCTCAAATTTAATTTAGACTTATTATATGTTTTGTATAGTGTTAGAGTTCATTTATATTCATGTAATCTTAGTTATTTTTGTATATATAATGTTTAAAAACAATAATATTATTGTATTTTTTAACATTGAAATTATAGTTATTTTTAAAAAGGAAATATCTTCATCTTGCTTTAGGGTTTTATATTGAACTTTTTTTCAAAAAATTATAAAAATTCATTTTTATTTTATGTACTTTTAATATAGGGTAAAAAGGAATTTCTAAAGGGTGTTAGCCCTTGTACAAAAGGGAACTAAGAAGAAACAACAAAATGAATTTTCTAAAGCAATATTAAAGAAATAAAACAAAACAACATACATCATTTTATGTATTAGAGGCCAAAATAAAAAGCAATTTCACCCAAAATATAGAAAAATTATAATTTGTTTTAAGAGACACAAGGAGTGATTCTCCCACTCAATTGATAAGTCGCGAGATCTTAACAAAACTTGATGAAGAGTTCTTGGAAGAATGCATGTTTAAACTAATTGTGGACAACCACCACTCTAGGCACCTTACTTTTTACCGTTAGGGATCTCCTCTAAGTAGCAATCAAATTATTTGAGAATGTGTACTACAATAGATAATGAACTATATCTCTACACCGTTCATCTAAAGTAATGTTCTCTTGGAAATATTATTGGAATTGAACCATAGATTTTAGGGGCTAGGAATGCTAAGTCTCTTTTGCTCGATTAGGGTCTTTCACCTAATGGAAAGAGATAGATCTCACACCCAAAATCTAGGTGGTTCAATCAATCTAATGTATGTATGATGGATTTATGATTAAATGCAATGCTATAAATTCAAATAAGTCATAAAATTGATTGATTATGAATGCAAAACTTAAGAAATGTAACTTGTTTGAAAACACATTATGATATGCAGAAAACACCTAGGAATGAATACAAATTACAACAGAACTTGACGAAACTGAAAGTGTGCACCTGGAATATGGATAGAGACTAGAAATTCCTTATAGAATGTTGCTAATGTTGATTTTCAGGCCTGGTGGGACTCATTCGCTATTCTGGGTGAATTCTAGTCTCAGTTCTACAAAACTATTCTAGAACCCGTTTCGGACAAAGGGGTATCTAAAAATGCAAAAAACTCAAAATTGGCCCAGAAGTGGGACTCATTTTCCACTCATGGTGAATGAGTCCACTTTTGAATTTTTGAATATTCAAGAGTGGAATTTGGGGCTCTCAGTCTACACTTTGATTCTCTACAGGTGTCTGGTTCTGAAACTCTGATTTCTAAACTTGAAAATGAGTTTTTGCTGATATTTTGACTTGTTGAATGAAGAGAAGACTTGAGAAACCTTGTAACTTGACCTCCAACGATTTCCAAGCTTCCAAGAGTCCTAAATTTGCAAACACACAAGAAGAGAAGAAGAAATGTTGGATGTTAGGGCATGGGGGTTTGCCTTGGTCAAACCCCTTTTAGGTAATTAAACCAAAATGATGAAAGAATGAGATGAAACATGCAATAATGGAGTTTATTACCTTTCCATGATGTTTGATCTTGAAATTATGCAACAAAACATGAAGAATCTACCCTTGAATGTCTTAAAATTGATATCTTGATGCCTTGAAATGATAAAACCCTAAGTTGCTTAACTTGAGATTGAAGATTGGTGAATGAATGAATGATAACAGATGTGAATTTGGGTTAAAATACTTATATTTATAGGCATTTCACCTATTTTACTCGTTAATACCTCATCACAGAC
Organism: Sequoia sempervirens; assembly: GCA_007258455.2. Lineage (NCBI taxonomy): Eukaryota > Viridiplantae > Streptophyta > Pinopsida > Cupressales > Cupressaceae > Sequoia > Sequoia sempervirens. The sequence goes on from VDFB02270876.1 coordinate 179,748, forward strand.
CGACATGAAGAAATAATAAACTTTAATTTCACTTTTTTCCTGCTCAAAGGTCAAAATTAGGCCAAATGGGACTGATTCGCCACACATGGTGAATGGGTCCCACAGGGGCCATTTTGACAACTAAGATGCTACGAGATAAGGAAATAAGGTTTAAACGACAACTTTATCAGGTATTTGATCAATTTAAGCCTCGGGATGCACAATATGGGTTAATAGGGGCCTATTAGTGATGATGTAAAGGTCAATTAGGGCTTGGGACACAAAATTCAATGTGAAAGTGTGATTAAATGCACTTTACAACACTAAAATGAGGTCCACACAGCCTAGGAAGGCACAAGAACCAATGTGAATGTGCAAGACACATTACAACACTAGTTTAATATTAAGTTTCATTTACAAGCCTTCTAGATTGATGTGATAATGTCATTAAACACATTTTTATAATGTTGAATTAGGGAGAAACGGATCCATTAAGTCTAGAAAGGTGTGAAATTCTCTTACAACACTTTACAACACCTTTACAAGACATCAATAAAAGCATGTTATTCAATTTGCAAGGGTCCAAGACCTAGTGTGGATTCATAAAATGCCTCACAACACCTAAATCAAGGCCTCATTAATTCCAATTTATCATGAATTATTCCCATGTCAAGCAAGAGGTCTATTTTTCTACGGTACATTTATCCCCCACTTTAGTGAGAGGATGAACTTGCTTCAAACTTACACTAAAGTAGACATTCAAGAGAGATCCGAGTGTACAGATGTAAATGACAAAGAATGACAAAGATCAAAGGACGTTGTGCAAGCCCCCAAGATCAAAGATCCTAAGTCAAACCAACAAGATAAAAAAGCATGCAATGGAAAAAACTACAAAGATGAAAATGGAAAGGTGGATCAAGCTTCGATCATTTGTCTAGCTAGTTGTGGATCAGATCTAGGCTATTTGTCCAAAAATGCATCCTCACATTGGGGCGACAGAACTCCTGGTTGTTTGTCGGGTGAGAAGTCCCAAAAGGTGAGTTGGTATGCACTCACAAACACATTGGTGGCTATGGAGAAATTCATGCCTCAAAATGGGCTTCCCGCTCAACCATATCAAAGTTATGCCTCCCGATAACTTTAATAGGGTGCCACAAAGGAAATGTTGGTTCGATCCCTATGAGGTAAGAAAAACTTCGTATGCTTGACACTCATAGACATTGTTAATGCAAAATAGTGTAAGGAATGTTCAAAGGGATTTTTTTCTGTTCATGCAAGGTCTCATCTTAGGGGACATTGTGCTTAACGTCTCTAACAGAGGATGTGTCAAGAGAAGTATCACACTCTTGGAGAGAATCAAGCCCAATGACTCTACCAAGAAAAGGATGTGTCGCAAGAAGAAAGAAATTACACAATGAAAATGTGAGTGGTGATGTATTCCCCAACTTTAAAGTGGTTGTGAGCACCAGTACTGTGAGAAATTGCTTTAAAGTAGAAGAAGGAGAAATGAGAGCTTACTCAAAAATCCCTATGCCAACTCATATTTTTTTAGAAGATACATCATGAAAAAGGGAAGTATGTCACATGTGAGCCAACATAAGGTATGGCATTCACATCCCAAGATTGCTCTTATATTTTCATGAAAGGTTAATGACTAGCCAAAGGAGGCAACTATGAGTGACACATGAGGACAAGGCTACTAAAACCCCTTGACTCCACTGAGTGCAGGAAAAAGGTGAGCCGAAACAATTGATGAAATGTAGGTGAGAGTGAAAAATCAGTATCAATTGGATGAATTAACTGCCCCCATAGAGGGAAGCATACCAAATTCTTGAAAATGTTGGAGTTTACGACTCAAAGCTTTACATTCATTAGTGGAATGACCATGAACTCTATGATCGGCATAGAATGAAGTCTTGGAATAACATTTCTTTCGAGTTCTTGGAGGGAGAGAGATCAAGTGATCTTGGAGGATTCTCGACGAGACACCCTCTTGATCAATGGTAGAAGGTGGTGTTGTGGTTGGCATCAAAGATACATCTTGCTTAGTATGAGTTGTCATATCTATGCAAGTTTCTCTAGATTGTTATATTTTGGTTTCTCCTTTATAGGAGGGTGTAAAATCTAACCAATTCAATTCGTGAGTGTTTTACGTCACGACATTGACATTAAGCGAAGGTGCATTAGTTTTTTTCATATTTTTTAAAGTGTAATTTGTAATACCACTAATGTTGATGAGTTGAGGATGGATGACTGGTAAGGATGATGTAGGAGTTTATTTTATGAGATTGTTGATGTTGAGTGAAGGTTTGGTTGTCTTGATCAAGGAACAATAACCAAGACCATGGGTTGTTTGTTGTGTGTTAAGCTTTATAGGGTTGTGGATACCTTTTTCTCAAGCACCACATCCTTTGCCACTATATCTAAGTTGTTTCATGAGGTCATAACCTTTTCAATAAACTTGGTTCATTGCTTTTGGGTTGGGTGGTGGTTGTTGATAAGTGTTTTCAAAGGTGGCTGTGTGGTTTTATTCTCTGTCTAAAGTGGTTGAGTAGGATTCTTGCGAAAGGTCGTCTGAATTTTGTGTTGACATTATTGTTGGTTGTTCTTGTTTCTCATCTTTCTTTTGTGTGATTATGTATTCACCCATAAATGATGGTGTGAATTCTAAGGACCTGCAATCGTCACCAAATAATTTAGACACTGATTCCTCATTGTTTTTTTCTATTTCAAGAGGGTCTATATTGGATGTTGGAATCAATGTTTTTAGAGGAATTGTAGCTCCTTTTTCAAGGTACACGCAACTTTCAGGCTCGAGGTCTATTTCAACTTGATAAATTTTATTGTTATAGGCATATTTAATTATACGATGAAGGGTCGAAGGCACTGCATTCATCTCATGAATCCATGGTCTACCTAAAAGAAGATTATATGAAAGATCATAAGGCATGACATGAATAGGAGTTTGCAAAGTAGCCACCCCAACTGTAATAGGAAAAGTGATTACACCAAGCAGTTGCTTTGTTGTGTTATCAAATCCTTGAACAAATATGGAATCAGGTTTAATTTGTGACTTGCCAACATGTAATCGATCAAGGAGATTCACACTACAGACATTAAGGGAAAAACCATTATCAATAAGGGTTTTCTTTATCCCCATCTAATTGTATTAAGCAACGATCATGAAAACTTCTTTTTTTTTTTGCACTTCCAGAGGGGGAAGTTCAGTTTGGTGGAAAATAATGTTAGCATTTATTCCTTGGATCATGGCTGCTATGTCAAATAATGGCATATTAGAATGGACAAGAACTTGTTGCAAGGTTGATTGGATCATGTTATGATAGTGAGGGGAGGCTTGAATAAGGTCCCATAATGAGATTTTAGCAGGAGTATTCTTTAGTTGTTCAACAAGATTGTACTCCTTTCCACTAGGAAGACCTGGTAAGATAGGTCTAGAGGGGAGAGAATTAGGAAGAGGTAAGGGATTTGGTGTTGGTTGTGGTGGTTGTGGATTGTTTCGAGTGTTATATGTATGAGCAACGGTATTATAACTCAGTTGTTGTGATGCATTATTCTTAGGTGGGTAAAGGACAAGTTCGGGTTTTTTTTGAGGTGGAGGATGATATGAAGGGGGGTAAAGGATGAGTTGAGGTTGAATAACGTTAACATCCCCTTAGCAAGTGAGAGTTTATATCATTATTGTGGTTCTTGTCTTGCATCGTGATATTCTTCCTAGGAGGAGGGTTTTTAGGAGAACTAAAAACCAAATTTTCCTGACATTCTAAGGTTGGTTCTTTGAAAAGTACTTCATCACAAGTAGGGGATTGCTTAATGGTTGAATTTTCTTGCCCAAGAAGGGTTTTGTGAGGTGAAGAGGGACAATGAAGATTCTCATGACCATCATCAATTATGTTTTCTAACAACAAAGTATCTTCTTCACGACTAGGAGAGATACTAGGAGAAGGACAAATGTTGTTGTCATGATTACCTATGGTTGTATTGTCTTGTTTAAGAAGAATTTTGTGAGGTGAAGGGGGACAACTAAGATTCTCATGATCTTCACAAAATAGCTTTTCTAACATCAAAGTATCATCTTCATAACAAGGAGAGATACTAGGAGAAAAAGAAATTGTAATGTCATGGTCATCTAAGGTTGTGTTATGCTGGTTGTGAATGATACTAGGAGGCTTAGGAAGCACATAAATGAGGTTTCTGAAGCTGTAACAGTCAATTAAAAATCTAGACAGGGACTAATTCGCCCAACATGGCGAATGAGTCCCAATACTGGTTTTTTTTCAAAATTATTAGAAATTTTGAATTGTTTTTTTATGGTTTTGATGTAGTATGATGCAGACCTAAGATGGAGATGCAAAATTTTAGATATTTTTAAGGAAATTATATGCAAAAATGCAAACTAAATGACATTTTCACTAATGCAAGTTTTTGAAACCCTAGAATGCAAAACAATGCAAAATCTAATGCATGCAAGTTATTGCTAGGATGATAATGGACACAAAATCAGAAAAGAAAATGTTCTAAAATAAGTTTCACCAAAATGAACCATAGATTTTAGGGGCAAGGAATGTTAAGTCTCTTTTGCTCAATTAGGGTCTTTCACCTAATGGAAAGAGATAGATCACACACTCAAAATCTAGGTGGTTCACTCAATCCAAGGTATGTATGATGGATTTATGAATAAATGTAATGCTATAAATGAAACTAAGTGATAAAATTGATTGATTATGAATGCAAAACTTAAGAAATGTAACTTGTTTGAAAACACATTGTGATATGCAAAAAACACCTAGAAATGAATACAAATTACAATAGAACTTGACGAAACTGAAAGTGTGCACCTGGAATATGGATCAAGACTATAAATTCCTTCTAGAATGTTGTTGGTGCTGATTTTCAGGCCTGGTGGGACTCATTTTCCATTTTGGGCAAATTAGTCCTAGTTCTGCAAAACTGTTCTAGAACCCGTTTCAAACATAAGGGTATCTAAAACTATAGAAAACTCAAAATTGACCTAGAAGTGGGACTCATTGTCCAATCATGGTGAATGAGTCCACTTTTTATTTTTGAATATTCAAGGGTGGAATTTGTGGCTCTCGGTCTGCACTTTGATTCTCTACAGGTGTCCACTTCTGAAACTCTCATTTTTGAACCTGCAAATGAGTTTTTGTTGATATTTTGACTTTTTGAATGAAGAGAAAACTTAAGAAGCCTTGGAACTTGATCTCCAATTATTTCCAAGCTTCCAAGAGTCCTAAATCTACAAACACACAAGAAGAGAAGAAGAAATGTTGGATGTTAGGGCATGGGGGTTTGCCTTGGTCAAACCCCTTTTAGGTAATTAAACCTTGAAATGATGAAAGAATGAGATGAAGCATGCAATAATGCAGTTGATTACCTATCCATGATGTTTTATCTTGAAATTCTATAGAAAAACATGAAGAATCTTCCCTCGAATGTCTGAAAATTGATATCTTGATGCCTTCAAATGATAAAACCCTAAGTTGCTTGACTTGAGATGGAAGATTAGTGGATGAGTGAATGATAAGAGATGTAAATTAGGGTTAAAAGACCTATGTTTATAGGAATTTCACCTATTTTACCTATTAATACCTCATCACAGGCCGACATGAAATAATAAACTTTAATTTCACTTTTTTCCCGCTCAAAGGTCAAAATTAGGCAAAATGGGATTGATTCGCCACAAATGGCGAATGGGTCCCACCGGGGCCATTTTGACAACTAAGATGCCAGGAGAGAAGGAAATAAGGTTTAAACTGCAACTTTGTTGAGTATTTGATCAATTTAGGCCTTGAGATGCACAATATGGGTTAAAAGGGGCCTATTAGTGATGATGTAAAGGTCAATTAGGGCTTGGGACATAGAATTCAATGTGAAAGTGTGATTAAATTCACTTTACAACACTAAAATGAGGTCCACACAGCCTAGGAAGGCACAAGAACCAATGTGAATGTGAAAGACACATTACAACACTAGTTTAACATTAAGTTTAGTTTACAAGTCTTTTATATTGATGTGATAATGTCATTAAACACATTTTATAATATTGAATTAGGGAGAAATGGATTCATTAAGTCTAGAAATGTGTGAAAGTCTTTTACAACACCTTTACAAGACATCAATAAAAGCATGTTATTCAATTTGCAAGGGTCCAAGACCTAGTGTGGATGCATAAAATGCCTCACATCACCTGAATCAAGGCCTCATTAAGTCCAATTTATAATGAAATATTCCCATGTCAAGAAAGAGGTCCATTTTTCTATGGTATAGGAATATGAGTTGTCCATCCTAATGAAGTCTTTGAAAGACCCTGGTCTTTCACCAACTTTATGGGCTATATACCTATGTTAAACTCCTGGATGATAGTCATCCATTTTCTCCTTCTTTCACTTAACTTCTTATCCAAATTTAGATACATCGCATCTGCATTTTTGAATGGTAAGCTCATGATAGATATGATTTTTTAGCACCATCCTCTCTCTTCTGAGTCAAAATTCCAGCATAAGAGTGTTTCAAAGAAAATGTATAAATATTAAATGGTTTAATATAGTCAGGAATAGACAGCACAAGAGAATTGGTTATAGCCTCTTTTATCTCCTAAAAATCATTCTTAGCTTCTAATGTCCACTCAATTTTGGTATTATTTTCCAAAATTATATCATTCAAGGGGCGCACAATCTCAACAATACCACTCATGAAATTTCTTATGGACTCGATCTGATTTGTCCAAAAGGCCATCTCACAATAAGATCTACGGTTATTATTTAAAACCAAAATGTGGCAATGTGAGCCATTTTACTTTGCTCGAGCGAGCAGTAATGGCATAAACTTGTTGGTTATTCAGAACCAATCCTAAGGCATATGAATGATTGCTTTCTTCACCGCATGAGGATTGTAGACATGTTTCGATGCATTCTTGAGATCAGCGGGTGATATTTGAGATCAAGAGGGAGGTTGTCAACTCACTTGTGTGAACTTCCTTGGAACATTAATGCATACACACTCTAATTGATCTATTTAATGAGGATTTCCTGCTTCTTATTCTCACCATTTGTTGTCTTCGAGAGTTGAGAATCTGAGTATGAGTGTCTGGGGTTGTTCCTAGTAATTGCAAAGTTTGAGGTAGTTGTTCTTGGGTAAGTAGATGCTTGTATTGGCCTATTTCAATTACGTATAAGTCTTGAGGTGCTGAAGGTTTTGTAGTTGACAATCTCTATTTAGATTGACAGGATTTATATGTTGTTGTAAGTGTCTGTCTTGAGGTGGTGAAGTTACTTTGTTGAAAATGGATAAACTAGGTGTGTCTGTCAATCCAATTCGAAGGTCAAGGAGACTTAGTCTCCTTGAATCTCAAGGTGACATTCCAAAAAATGAGAAAGAGATGTCTGAAGTTCCTATAACTCCAAAGAAAAGAACGAAAGATGGTAAGAAATCTACACGAAGTGTTGTCAAGCATGCCTATCATCTGAGAAGCAGAATTGTTTCAGAGGAATTGTTCAAGGGGAAAGAGAAGAAATCTTATAGGCCTGAGAGTGAGGCAGCGAGAAAGAATAATTACCATCGAGCTCATTTTAGAAAACGTCATTCTTGCATTGAAGTCTCAGATGATCCCTCAGATAGTGATATTGAGACCGATTCGGGCTACGGATGAGGTGGTGGTAGCTTCCCCAATTTCAATAAGGACACCAAGTCAGCGTGCTTACTCTACTGCTGACAAAGCAGAGTAGCACCTCATTTTCTCTCTAAGTTGATGCTTGGTTTTGGTCCTTCATACTAATTCGGTTCCTTTTGGCTAGTTTGCTATTTTTTGCCTTCGTTTTTTATGGTGACTCTTCCTGGTTTGGTATGGGTTTGCAAGTTTTTGATGTTAAGACAACGACACCTTTTGGAATGTTGGTGGGTTTTCTTCAACTAACAGTTTTTGGAATTTTGCTTTTTGCTTTCCCCTACCTTACAAATGATTACATGGAACTTTCTGAGGAATGTCTTAATTTAGATAAAAATTAGAAATGAAATGAAATACAATTGAATTGTAACTGTAATTCAGCCTGATGCTTGTTGCTCCCTTGTTCTATAAAATGGATTTCAAGGTTGATTACGAGGGTTCAATTTTTGAGTCTTATAATGGTTTGGGTGAAAAGCTAAGCTCAAGAAGAAGCATATTGGCTATGGTCGCAACAATATTAGATTAATCTCTCAAATAAGATTGAAATAATGTGCCAATTTCCATAGCACACCACTAGAGAACTAATCATAATGAACCCAATACAAAGAAGAAAAGTGCATTTTTAGAATTCCAATATTTATTTCAAGATCATTGAATAAATATTAAAAATAATCTCAATTTAGTCAAGATAAATTATGTTAAGTACCATGGACAAATAATTTAGGAAAACATTAACATATTTTTTCCACCTTGAAGTAGTCAACTTATGATGTATATCTTTATGGGAGAGAAATATTTAGGCTGAGTTTAAGTTTCCTTCAGATATGTAACCGTTCGATAAATTATTTTCAATTTCAGCTATCATGAAAGTTGACCTTAAATCCAACAA